>MU749324.1:45804-56239 GCA_026770625.1 Nicotiana glauca | reverse complement strand
GCCGGAGGGGGAGGGGGTCGCCGGAGGGGGAGGGGAAGGGAGGGGGGGAGCAGTCGACTGTGGGGGCTGGGAGTTCTTACCGTTGGGGAGGAGAGAGAACATGAATGGAACTGTTAGATTAATTGAAATATGAAAGACTATGTTCCTTTGCTGTTTTCTCCAATATGGTATTGGATACTATCCCGCTGGCATTGAAGATGATGTTCCATCCTTCTATGAGTCATTTTGTGGTTCATTTATCAAGAAATACAGTAAGCCAGAGCATAGAAACACTGGCACTTCAGCCTGAGATTGACGTCTAGCTAGTTGTTGCAAAGACCAACATATTGACAAGGGATGCGTCCTAAAAGAATGGTGCCTCTCTGAGCTAGTCTCTTTTCCTCAAAATTTTCTGTCATTGCAATCCCATTCTTCCAATTGTGAACAAGTGACAACTCAAGGTTCATTTTAGGTCCTTCTAGCTGTCCTGTTTCCCGACTTTTGTTGCCATAACAAGTTCATTCTTCTAGTTATGAACAAGAGAACTCAAGACTCATCTTTGGCCTGCTAAGTGCTATCAACAGAGGCTTCACAAACAGCCTCCTTAACCAGAATCAGTTTTGCCTCCAGCATAACCATCTTGGTGCTTCAGACCTTGTTTAAAGCTCCACTGCTGTAGGATCTAGAGAGTGTGTCTTTGGGACCACTAACCTCCCTGATCTGTTTGTGACTTGGAGATTTTGGAGCTAGTAGTTCCGTGGTTGGTAGGTTTTAGGACCTTGTGTTGCCTAAAATGCTATCTTGTTTTGTCAATTTATAACATAGGCCAGTCGTATCATGGCTTCAAATCCTTTTGGGCATATATCCATATCATGTCCTGTTCCTCGGAGTCTCTTCTCATGCATTTAGATAGACGTATATTCTCCTTACCAACACCTCGTGTGATCTAACTACTATAGTTACTCCAGTTTCATTTCAAACAATGGACACTTTCACATTCTAAGATACCCAAGTGTTCTTTACTCCTTAATACTCCCTTGCTCTTTCCAACCGTAGTATTCCAATTATGAAGGGAGGTTTTCCTTCTTTAAGCTGCTATCTCATTTGTGTGCTGACCTGGATTGCCTCATAAATTCCTCAAACAGGCCTTTCATTCTCTGTTTATGTAACAACGCAACCATTGTTCACAGTACTCTATGAGAATTTATGATACTTGACATTGACAAGTTGACTTGACCCATCATGCAGATCACTGCAGCAACTGACTTTCAGTGCGCATTAGAATTGCATAAGCTATCCTTCTGTAATAAAAAGGTGCATGGAGTTTATATAGACGTTTTGACTTTGGAATTTCTATTATGGCAGGTAATTTCTAGTTTGCTGTGTACAGTTGTTCAGGTTTTCAATACGACCAGTTTAGGTCTTGGCCAAAGTTATGAAGACTTATTAAGGCGAGAGTCTGCTGACTCTGAAAGTGAAAAAGCACTCAATAGTAGAATCACACTAGTAGCTTCAGTTCTTACTGATACTACATTCAATCTCAGTACGACATGTGAACTTAGATCAGTGAATATGATCCTTTACGACTCCAGGAAAGGTTATATTTCACATGATAATGTGGCAGATGCAAATACTATAGCTGACAGGAAGTCGACAGTGCAACCAGTCCGTGGTTATGGAGTTAATGTATCTCTTGCACATTCATATATCAGGTTCTCTTTTGAAGAGGAAAAAGCTGAAGTTCTCATTGGTTTTTCTGAGTTTGAATCTAATATATTCCGATATCCGAATGAGATTGTAGATACTTCTGATCACGTTAAACCACTTTTGATTTGGTCTCTCAATTCCTTATATCAAGCTTCATTGTCTCATTGTAAAATTAGTTTAAGCTTGAGAACCTTAGGGGACAATATTATGCAGGCCAGTCAGAGCAATGTAGTGGATGGTTCTGACTCTTCCAGACATGATGCTTCAATGTCCTTGAATCATTCACCTTCGTTGATAAATGATGTAAATCCTTCTTTTGATTGGTTAACTATAAGAATTTCTTTAGGTGAAGTGTACCTAGCCAGATGTGCAGTAAAGAACTTATTGCTTCGGGGCAACGAACTAAAGACGCTTGAAGCATCTGTTTCTGTTGGTGGACAATTTCAGACAATCTCCTGTCAGTCACAGGTTTCTACTCTGTTCTTGCAGCTTCATATTAATGTCTGCCTATGCATTAACTTCTGCATCCATTTTGCTAAATTCTAATTTGGATATAAGTTGTTTATTCATAGCTTGGGAAGATCTTATGATTTCTAAGGTTTAAATGGACACCAATTCAACAGGGGGGTTCTATCATTGTTGAGATAGCTTCTTTGGTGACAATGGTTGAATGCTATGCATTCTACTGTAATCAGTTGGAAGGCCTTTGGCCAGCTGTGACAGAACATCTCGTTATTCAGAATGATGATGATACTAGTCTACTGAGGAGTTCTTCCAACCAACAGTTGGAGCAACATAAACTAGTTAATTGGAACCAGGTGGAAGCATTTGCCATGAATATTTCAGAGGTTTCTCTGGCATTGGTGGATGGAGATGAATCGGGTATCATCTTTTTCTTTTGCTTCACTTGTTATCTATTAACAGCAGGACTCTGAAGTAGTTCTCTCATGCAGATATAAACATATATTTTTTGGTCTCATCTTATTTTTAGAGTTACTGCCCCCTTGCCATTTTAGTGCACCCAAGGTTGAGGAGGCTTTGATACATATAAAGTTATTAGGAGTATTAAGAAGCTATATAAAATTATATTGCTCTAAGAGCAGCAAGTTTCAATTTGAGTTTATTTTCCATATTTGGAATTCTTCAAAATCTTGAATAGCATACAGTGTTATCAAAGGTGAAAGGCTGAAAGCAACAAAATGCTGAGGCCTGTTGGGACTTTAACACTAGTGCGCACGGGTCTTACCAGCACTGATTAGCTAGTGTTCTTGACTTTTGTTGCTATCCATGGAGCTTTTGGCATAATACGTTTCATCTTAGGTCAATCGAGCTTGCTCGATCTGGTCATTTAAGGCCTTTTAATGCAACTGACAGATTCAAGAGAAAAGGCACGAAAGTTTTAAAAAAATGTAATTAAAGAGTAATAAATTAAAATACAAGAAACAATTATATGGACAAAGAAATTGGAAAAAATATATGATTAGGTGAAATAATTATTGTTTAACACTGTACTCGTCAAAATGGAGCCTATGAATGATGACACACATGCCTTAGCATCTTCCTGCCGGTTTGAAGTGCTGCCTAAGCAAGGCAAAATGCTTAGCATGTTTTTACATCTAGCTTCAGCGGTTAAGTGCTAATTCTGGCTAATATTTTGGTACGTTGAAATAAACAGTTTTTTTTTAAACAATGTAAAAGAAGCACAATTTCAATAATGAATTTACTGCCTTGTAGGTGAATTTCAGAAGCTTCGGCTTGAAGGTAATGGCAACCTTAAGCTTGAACTACCAAGGAAATTCTCATTTGGCATAACGAACTTGTCAATTCTTTCTCAGTCACTCCATATATCTACTGAACAACAAAGCCTAGACACAAGAACTCCTTTCCCTTCTTCTTCCATGACTGATGATCAATCTTCCATCATTGTACATGGTGACACGTTAATTGCTCCCAATCATTTGGGTGAAGCTAATTCTATCATGAATGAAGCAAGTAGCTCAAGCCCCCCAGAACTAGGAAATCAATATCATGCAGATGGTTCAAGTAAACCTTGCAGGGGTGGTTCAAATTCTCAAATTTCACTTGCTACTCCTCAAAATTATATTTTAAAAGACTTAAATATTATTCTGGTGGCTGAGCAGCCTCTCAAAAGCAGCGGGAGTAATCCTTTGCAGTCAAATGACTTTTGGGTTGGCAGCGGTTCTATATCTGGTTTCGACATGACTCTCTCTCTGCGTGAAATACAGGTGAGGAGAAATGCCTTCCTTAGTTATTTGTCTTTTTCCACTTTCTGTAAATAGTATCTTCTATAGTTATTTTCCCAGACTAAATTATATAGCAATAGTGAACATTGCGTATTGCATAAGCTCTCAGCTTATCATGGTGCAATATAATTATATCAGCAAGGATTTAGCTTGTGGGTAATGTAGCTTCCGTAGACACGTGTAAAAGGTGGTTCTTTTGATTTAAACTTCATAGATATCCTTGTGGTTGCAAGAGCGTCGCTACCGCTCTCTATACATACACCTAATCAAAATTCATTTAAACCCCGCAATCATCATTTAAATAATTTTGTTAATAATGATAGAGGGGATTTCACTAGTAATGTTCGTCTTGCTCCAACTGTTATGATAATGTAATAATTTCTGAGCTGTAAATACTTCCAGTTGGTAATGAAATTTCTTAATTACCAAAAAAAAGTAATAATTTCTTTTCTGTAATGGGGAAACCCCACCATACAAGTTGTATACAAACAATTGCTCTAACTTTCTTTTGTTAAATCAGATTATAATTTTTGCTGGGGAATCTTTATCAGCCATATTTAGCATAGAAGCAACCAAAAGCATAGATCAAACACATCAGAAGAACAGTGGAGAATCTTCTGGATGTCTGGAGGAAATGGTTCCTGATGGTAATGTTCTTTCAGCTCAGGCTGCAGAACCCGTCTTTAATTATGAACATATTAACATTATTAGTGTCTTGCTTGCAGGAACAATTGTTTCCATCAAAGATGTCGACCAACATATGTATGTTGCAGTTGATAGGGCAGGAAGTGGCTACAACTTAGTTGGTGCGATCCACTATTCGCTTGTGGGCGAGAGGGCTTTGTTCAGGGTATGTTCAGCTTTGATTCATTACGTGTGCCTTGCCATATTGAAGGGACTAGAGTTTTGTGAGGTGTTTAGTTGAATCTCCAAAAGCATTTATGACATTTGGGTTAGTTTTTCTAGACTAATCCCTTCTGGATCTTTTTCTGCTGCAGCTAAAAGCTTTTCTTACACTATAATATATTTCTCTATATCTTACAGAAATTTATTTTCTTTGAACATGTCGATAAAGCTATTGTTGCTTAATCCAGTCCAAAGGATTCTTCCACTGATGTTTTAGTCACTTATGCCTCTATCTCTAATCTCTTTTCCTTGTAGATATCCACTTAACATATAATTGCCTTGGACTACCTTGCATTCTAATCTTTTTCCATTGCTTCACCTTTATACTTTCCAAGAGATTTCAGTTCTCTACAGCTGTCTCCTCCGTTACTCTCTCTTATCTCAATAATGCAAATCATATGCTTATGGCTGTTCATGTACACACATTTTGACACCTAAATCTATACATTTTACCGATAAAAAAGACTGTAATATTCCTGTAGATTTTGAGAAGAAGAAAAGACTTCTTGTATTTCTGTGTATGTTTACATCCCATGAGCAAGTGAATTTATACAAAGCTCCTAATGCTAATTAAGAATATAAAAAAATCTATACGATCAATCCAGCTATCAAATCAAATAAAATCAGAATAAAATTAGATCTCATAAATATAATCAGATCTCTTGAAATCATGCTAATCAACACTCCTAAATCAAGTCTCTTTGAATCATGCTAATCAACATTCCCCTTCAAGTTGGTGCAAAGATGTCGCACATGCCCAACTTGCAACTCAAAGTATGGAAAATTCGGTTGCTGAGACCTTTGGTAAACACATTAGCTAGCTATTTTTCCGGTGACACATGAAACAAACTCAAGACACCAGTTGTAACTTTTTCTTTGGTGAAGTGTCAATCAATTTCCACATGCTTTGTTCGGTCATGCTGGACAGGATTATGAGCTATATTGATGGCAGCCTTATTGTCACAGTACAAGGAAAGCTTTCCTTTTTCAGATAGTCTCAATTCCTATAGTAGCTTTGTAGCCAAAACAGTTCGCAAACACCCTGGGCCATAGCTCTATATTCTGCCTCCGCACTTTCTAGCAACTACACTTTGCTTTTTGCTTCTCCAAGTGACCACGTTATCCTCCTACGAACGTACAGTAACTGAATGTTGATCTTCTGTCATCTAGAGATCCAGCCCAATCCATGTCTGTAAATGCTTCTATTTGGAGGTGATTATGTTTTGGAGAAAAGTAGACCTTTCCATGGAGCGGACTTCAGATACCGCAAAATATGAAAGAGAACTTGCATATGAGGATCTCAGGGATTATGCATGAGCTGACTTACCAGGCTACTGAATAGGCTGTTTCTGGTCTAGTGTGGGAGAAATAAATGACTCTTCCAACCAGCCTCTGATATCTCTCCTTATCAACTGAGTTTCCAACTCCGCTTTGTAACTTGTGATTGCTTTCAATGGGCGAATCTGCGGGTTTGCAACCTGTCATACTAGTTTCTTTCAAGAGATTCAGAATATACCTTATTTGAGAAATAAAGATTCCTCTTTTGGATCTAGCAACCTCAATTCCCATGAAGTACTGCAATTTTCCTAAATCTTTGATCTCAAATTCATGTGCCAACAAATTCTTCAAGTGAGACATCTCCTCTTTGTCATCTCCTGTCATTACTATGTCATCAACATAAACTATGAGAAGAGTGAGTTTACCCGCTTAATGTCTTATGTAGAGGGTGTGATCCGCATTGCTTTGTCGGTAACCGAAGGAGATCATTGCTTTGCTGAATCTATCAAACCAAGCTCTGAGGGATTGCTTCAGTTCGTATAAGGCTTTCTTCAATCTGCATACTTTTCCTTGACTCTATACAATATCAAATCCAGGAGGAATCTCCATATACACCTCTTCTCCTAAGTCTCCATGAAGAATTGCATTCTTCATATCAAACTGTTGCAAGTCCCAATCAAGACTAGCAGCACAAGATAAAAGAATTCTACCAGTGTTCATCTTAGCAACAGGGGAAAATGTCTCTTGATAATCCATTTCATAAGTTTGAGTGAATCCCTTAGCCATCAATCTTGCTTTGAATCTTTCAATTGAGCCATCAACTTTGTGCTTCACAGTGAAGACCCATTTGCATCCAATCAACTTCTTGTCTGGTGGTAAAGTGACAAGTTCCCAAGTTACATTTTTTGACAAGGCTTTTATTTTTTCAATCATAGTTTGCTTCCATTTAGAATCTACAAAAGCTTCTCTCCAATTCTGGGGAATAGACACAGAAGAAATAGACAAGTCAAAGGCTCTATACGAGGGAGACAAAGAATTATAGGACACAAAATTAGATAAAGAGTGTTTGGTGGTGCAAGATCTGATTCCTTTTCTGTGAGCAATAGGTTCATCTAACTCATTAGGAAATGTAGATAACTCACCAGTAGAAGAAGGTTCAGCTTCGGTAGATTGCATGATGGCTTCTTCAGCTCTATTTTTCCTGGAGTAAGTTTTTAAATCAGGCCTATCCAAATGCGCAATAGCCCCCCCTGAATTCTTTATCCAATTTCACTTTCCCCTGTGACAATGTCATCAAGAGGTCCAGTAATGGAACTAAGTAGAATCACCTCTTCCTCCTTACTGCTCTCCCCCTGAAGAGGTGATGAGGCAATACCGAAATAGGGCTTAGATTCTCGAAAGGTAACATTCATGCTAACAAAAGATATCCTAGAGGGAGGATGATAAATTTTTAACCTTTCTGTGTCGGAGAATACCCAATGAAAACACACTTTATAGCTCTAGGATCAAATTTCCCACAATCTCTAGTGTGGACAAAGCAAACAGACCCAAACACCCAAGGAGGAACAATATATTCATTCTTACCCTTTAAAGTTTCCAGAGAACTTTGAAAATTGAAGGATTTAAGTGGCATTCCGTTGATAAGATAGGCAACCGCTAGAATAGCATTCCCAGTAAGGTTTTGGTAGATGTATGATGAGCATAAGAGATCTTGCTACTTCTAACAGATGCCTATTTATTCTTTTAGCGACCTCATTTTGTACACTAGTGTAAGGATAACTAGTCTGATGGACTATCCCATTGGACTCCAAATAAGCACCAAATCTTTTATCTATATATTCGCCAGTTCTCATGATTTTTATTTTGGCATCAAACTGAGTACAAATCATTTTATGAAATGACTGAAATAAGAGAAAACTTCACTTTTTGGCTTTAACAAATATACCCAAGTTATCTTAGTGCAACAATCAATGAAAGTAACAAACCATCGACTACCAAACAAAGAAACAGTTTGGGTAGGACCCCATACATCAGAATGAATAGTCATAAACGGAGTTGTGCTTCTATTATCAGTCACATGATAAAAGTTTCTAGTATACTTGGCATATTCACACGTATCACAGAACAAAGATTCGAATAGAGTCATTGAAAACAAATTAGGATATAACTTCTTCAAAACATTGAATGATGAGTTTCCTAACCGTCTATGCGGCTGTATTATTTCTTGGTTGATATCCTTACTTTCCCTAAAAAAGGCTTGACCAGAGTTTTGAATCCCATCTAATATATACAAGTCATCACGCAATCTACCTGCCAATCTTTTTCCCTGTTTGAAGATCCTGAAAAATACAATGATCGGGAAAAAACTCGATTTTACAGTTTAGAGATTTGGTGATGGCACTAGCAGATAAAAGATTGACAGGGAACTTAGGGACATGGAGCACAGATGATAGTTTAATATTAGGAATACAAATGACAGAACTTGTTCCAGAGATAGGAGTAAAAGAACCATTGGCTATTTTAACATTATCTCCTTTGGGACACGTAGAATAGTTTTGAATGCCTTTAAAAGAGCCTGTCATGTGTCTATTTGCACCAGAATCGACAATCCAAGAATTAAGACGTGCAGCAAAGGCAGTACCTTATTGCACATGATTGGATGTGGCAACATTAGCGGAGTCAAGTTTGGCTAGGAGGCAACGGAGAAGCTGAATTTCATCTGAAGACAAGATTTCTCCAGAAACCGTCTCCTTGAATGTCTCCATATTTCAGCCCAATTAGAAGGAAATCAGAAGGAGTTTGTGTTGCGGACAACCAACAAGAGAGAGAAAACTCGACCTCTTTGATAAAAACGGTACCCTAGTGCTGCGAGGGAGATTACTCACCTCAAAAAGCAGCAATGGCTCTGATACCATGTAGATTTTGAAAAGAAGGCTTTTTGTATTTCTGTGTATGTTTACATCTCATGAGCAAGGGAATTTATACAAAGCTCCTAATGCTAATTAAGGAAATAAAATAAATTTATACAATAAATCCAGCTATCAAATCAGATCAAATAAAATCAGATCTCCTAAATATAATCAAATCTCCTGAAATTATGCTAATCAAACACTCCTAAATCAAGTCTCGTTGAATCATGCTAATCAACAACTCCCTCCATCCCAATGTCTTTGTCACTTATTATGTATGAGGGTTTGTGTATAGATATACACGCATGTACTGATAAGTAGTTGGCATCCTCAAATAAGTTCAAGAAAAGCTGTGTCACTGTTTTGAAGTTTTGTAGTGAAGAAATGAGTGGTCGGCATCCTCATTTCGAGGGCACACATGTGCATGACCCTTCTTAACACGTTATGTTGTGCTAGAAGCTTCTCTTGTCACCAACCAGCTGAAGAAGCTTACTTATCTTACAAGGTGCCTTGCACTTCCAAATCCGTTTCCAATGCCGATTCCTTTGAGAATTGCATCATCCAGACAAAACTTTGTAGCTACATTTTATTGAGTAAAGACCGTCCTTCTTTCTTTGCCACAAATTCCATAAGAATTATGAGAGAGGAGTTCTTCACAGTTCAAACTGGTTCATCCTTGCCATTTCCCTACATTGTCTTCTGAAAGACACTTCTCATCCTGGTTCAGAGACAAATTCTGGTGAAAGGCTTTTTTTGTTCCCTGCAAAGCTATGAATATCAGGAAGTCCGTCTTTGTGTGCTCCATGTCCCATCCATTCATCCTGTCAGGAGGAAAATTGTCCTCCCATCTCCTAATCTAAAGTTGGTGTGTTCTCAAGGCATCACAAAGCTCTCTGATGACGTCCACAGACCAGTACCATGAGGCATAACATGAAGTTTTATGATCCAGAACAGCCCCCCTTCCAAACTTTTCTATTATGACCTTTCTCTGTGGGGCGTTTGCTTCATGATTAGACATCCTAACCACTTAAAGATACTTGTTAGATATAGATATGTAGTTGTCCCACATTGGAATAGGAGTAGTATGCTCTTTGTATAGAGTAACTATAAATTAGCACATCTTGTATTGCATTAGATACACAATATCAATATATATCATATTTTCTCCCGTGCCTTCTCACATGGTATCAGAGCAATCGTGAGAGATTTATCGCTGTGCAGAAATTCCAGCGACTCCGGGAAGGAAAATCAGTTGACCGGAAGTCTTTTTCCGGCAATCCACTTTTCGTCAGTGTTGTGCAAAAAACCAACACCACCACAAAGTAGATCGGGCTCCGGCGACCAACCCATAAAAAAATCTCCGGCAGAATACCCACCACGCGCCGCCACTCG
>MU749324.1:28219-43814 GCA_026770625.1 Nicotiana glauca | reverse complement strand
TATTACTAATCTGAAGAAGCATCTCTTCCAGCATTTTCAAACTAAGGATCTAGGCAGATTGAAGTACTTTCTAGGTATTGAGGTTGCTCAATCTAGCTCAGGTATTGTTATTTCTCAAAGGAAATATGCTTTAGACATTCTTGAGGAGACGGGGATGATAGGTTGCAGACCTGTTGACACTCCGATGGATTCGAATTCTAAACTTCTGCCAGGGCAGGGGGAGCCGCTTAGTGATCCTGCAAGTTATAGGCGGCTGGTTGGTAAATTAAATTATCTCACAGTTACTAGACCCGACATTTCTTATCCTGTGAGTGTTGTAAGTCAGTTTATGAATTCTCCCTGTGATAGTCATTGGGATGCAGTCGTCCGCATTATCCGGTATATAAAATCGGCTCCAGGAAAAGGATTACTGTTTGAGGATCGAGGTCATGAGCAGATTGTTGGGTACTCAGATGCTGATTGGGCAGGATCACCTTCTGATAGACGTTCTACGTCTGGATATTGTGTTTTAGTAGGAGGAAATTTGGTGTCCTGGAAAAGCAAGAAACAAAATGTAGTTGCTCGATCTAGTGCAGAAGCAGAATATCGAGCAATGGCTATGGCAACATGTGAACTTGTCTGGACCAAACAATTGCTCAAGGAATTGAAATTTGGTGAAATCAGTCAGATGGAACTTGTGTGCGACAATCAAGCTGCCATTCATATTGCATCAAATCCGGTGTTTCATGAGAGAACTAAACACATTGAGATTGATTGTCACTTCGTAAGAGAGAAGATACTTTCAGGAGATATTACTACGAAGTTTGTGAGATCGAATGATCAACTTGCAGATATTTTCACCAAGTCCCTCACTGGTCCTCGCATTGGTTATATATGTAACAAGCTCGGTACATATGATTTGTATGCTCCGGCTTGAGGGGGAGTGTTAGATATAGATATGTAGTTGTCCCACATTGGAATAGGAGTAGTATGCTCTTTGTATAGAGTAGCTATAAATTAGCACATCTTGTATTGCATTAGATACACAATATCAATATATATCATATTTTCTCCCGTGCCTTCTCACAATACTATTATGCAATATCAGGTTTCTTTCCCTCCTTTTCTGTAATTACAGAGTTCTGTTTCACCTGTATTGAGGGATACCCATTGACAAACTAAAATTTGAATAGTGTACTGTCCTTATTAGTACTAAGAAGATAGTGGTGAAGGGACAAAATATTTTTGTGGTTCATTGATTCTTTTGCTTTGAAGCTTTTGTTGTCTGTATATATTTTTAAATTTTTTAACAATTTGGTCCTTATCCAGTTATCCTTGAAGTTGTTTACTTTTTCCAGTCCTTGGTGCTGCTCATCATCATTAAAATAATAATTGTTGAAGATTAGGAAAACCTTGTGCATTTGTAACTAGGCTCAGTGCTTTTGCCTCTGTTATTTTTCTCTATCATTTTTACCTTGACAGCTTTCCCACAACTCTCTTTGGCTTATATGTGTGTAACGCATTTTTCGAATACATTTGTTACTTGATGGACGGGGTGCTTTTATTCTCTCTCTATCATCAGGTGAAGTATCACTATATTACAAGATGGAAGTCACAAGTTCAGTATTTATCCTTCATCTCGTTATATGCCAAAGATGAATCGGGAGAACCATTGCGGTTGAATTGCTGTCGACAATCTGATTTTGTCGACATTTCCAGTTCTAGCGATAATGCCTGGGCACTTTGGAGAGCGCTTTCATACAAACATGACATCTATGATGGCGATGTTGACTTGGAGACATATCTTCCACAAACTAAAAATATATTTTATCTTGTGAACAAGAAGAATGATTGTGCTTTAGCTTTTGTTAATGGGGTCCTGGAAGTTGTCAGCAATCCTGGACATCCGTTTAAGTTTAAAGTATTTCATGATCCTTCTCCATATGTTGGCAATGTATTTTTGGATGGCATTCCAGAGAAGGAATCTGGAAAAATCATGCTACATGATTCATGTATAACTGAGGGAAAAGATCTGAATCCGCGAGGAAGTTCTTTTGGTGTAACTGTGTCAGTGGACAAGGTTTCTTTGACCATCGTTCATGAACTTTCGGACTCCAAGGAAAAGTATCCCCTCCTCCAGGGTTCTATTAGTACCACTGAAGTTGTTATACAGATATCGAATGCTAAAGTTCGGGTTATGAGCAGGCTGGAGATTTTGCTGTATTACTTTGACTCTCATAAAAACATGTGGTGAGTCTCTTTAGTAAAATAATGTAAATAAGCTTTCATCTTTCTCTTTGATATTGTTTTTTAGAACCGATGGTCCCAATATGTTGTAATTTGTGTTACTCACTTGTTTGTGATGCCAGGAGAGAACTCATGCATCCATTAGAAATTGATGTTTTCTACCGTTATAGATTTCAGACCCAGGGATCAGAAAATATTATCCACTGGGTGCCTGGCCATTTCTATGCTAGACTGAAAGAGGTCAGATTAATATCTCTATTTTTCATGTGATTTTCTTTTCTTTTTGAGAATAATCATGTGATTTTCTTTTCTTGTTGATATTTCTGGCTTGACAGTTGAGTATGACAATGACTGAGCTATCTTTGGACATTATTCTCTTTGTTATTGGGGAGTTGAATCTGGCCGGTCCTTACTCTATAAGGATCTCGACAATTTTGGCCAATTGCTGCAAGGTTCTTCTCTGACATAGCTACTCATGCTGCATACACTCTGTGGCTTTGCAAACTTAATCTTGCTTGAAATGTTTTATATTCACTTGCCATACGAGAATCCCCTCTTGTTAGAACCAAAACATAGGCTAGCATAGCTATTTCAGCTGCATGTCTAAAGATTCTGTCATCATTTATTGGTTAAGAAGTCCTTACACAACTTTTATGTGGAGTTCTGCTGCAAGAGAAATCGGATTCCTCAATGGAAATAGTGAGTGAAAGTTTTCTGCCAAGATTCCAGATGTGAAAGATAAAACAGTAGTCAAATTATATAACTTGGTAGCAATTGAGAAAAGACAAATTACATAACTTGGTAGCAATTGAGAAAAGATGGGTTCTGAGAGTAGCAGCATTGTCCTTGTAAGATGTTTGGCACATTTAATTGGTGGTTGGATTAACAATGCACATAACTTTGTGGACCCACTTTAGCAGGAAAGATGCTGCTTCTGGCTTGACTTATGGGCTGTAAATATATGCCCAGTATGATGCATCTCAATTTAAGCGCTTGAAGCAGTTAGGCGTTGAATGTTAGGTTGACCACAATTTGGGACTTAATTTCACTCAAAACTTAACTAACCTAAATATGTGAGCCGAAGATAAGCGATTCATCTATGCATCTTTACATTGACTAGGATAAGCTTTGCTTTTCGGTCCCATGTTATGGATGATGTCTTCAGCAATGGAACATCTCGGGAACTCCTTCTACCAGTAATCTGTCACCCTTATTTTGATTTGCAACAATTGCTTTTTTTTACCTGCTACATGAAATCGTGCTGTTAGTTTATGGTGAGGAAATCAAAGACTGAGAGTTGGACATGTGTCCATCTTCATGCTCTTTGAGACTGAATATTAGACATCTAACCTTGTGAAGCTTGTATTCGTCCATTCAAGAAAAGTCATGCAGAGACTATAAATCGTCTAGTGTTTCATGTGCGAACTAATGGGTTTTAACATTTTCAGGTTGAAAACCAGTCAGGCTTATCCCTTATTTGTCAGTTCTACGATAATCAAGATGTATCAGTTGCAGGAAGACACTCCACTACCATTTTCTTGAGGTGCTTATCACAGCTTACAGTTGTTCTGCTTGTTTACTTGAAACATCCGCTGCTATGATTCAGTGGCAGAACCATCCTTGTAGAGCCAATCAACAGCCTTTAAAGAAACTACAGAACTTGACCTACTGATATATATTTGAAATTGTAAAGTTTATTCCACACAGCACAAAGATAGAACTCGACCTACTGATTGAAAAAAGAAAGAAACTATAAACTATAACATCACAAATTAGATGGGAATTTAATTTTCATGTGTCTTATGCCGTCCAAATGATTGAGAAAGTCCTAGTTTCCCTTTGTGCAATTTTAGGATAAAAAAGTTGTTTCTCAATAGAGTTCCTTCTCTTTCTTTTCCCTCGATAAGGGAGACATACATCTACTCAAGCACCCTGACCGTGTTGCACTTTCTCTATTTTACTCGTCTTTCCGCAGACGACGAACAATCAGTTTTTGTAGTATGTGGGCATTGTGCTTCCACCATCCTTGAGAATGATACATCTGCCGCAATCTAGAGCCTACCTTCTTAACTCGCAGCCCTATTTCATCCTTTCACAGTACAAGATAACACCAGATTAACTGATTTTGAAATTGGAAGTGTATGATGTATGTGTGTGTCTGGAATATTTTTTTTAATTTTTTTTTGTCTGCTGCTGATGTTTTCAATTGTTTATCACATTTATACTGAGTAAGCTCCCTTATAAATTATAGAAAAAAAATTATACTGAGTAAGCTCCAGCGTCCTGGGCTTTCATGAAATTAATTTCCTTTCCACAATTTTCATTCTTATGTTTTGAGAGGTTAATCACGGTGTTTTCATTTGTATTTTTGCCTTTGCTTTATTTGAATTTTTACTTGTGTGGTCATCATGTGAGGAGCCTAACTTTTTGTCTGTAAGGCACTTGGCTTTGGCAAATCGACCTCCGGAAGCGTCATTCTTCTCTATCCAGCTCACGGAGAGAGGATTTCTCTCTACTTCTCCACTTCATCTTTCACTCTTGGAAACCCAGTCATTTGCGTGGAGACCACGTATTGTATCTCTACAAGGTGTTTCAGGCTGCTCTTCCCTCAAGTTGTTTTCTTAATATATAAATAAATTTCGCACTAATTGTTAAGACTTGGATTTTGGACTAGCTGACACCACCAACTTGAGATAAACGACTTTGCTATAGCTTTTGCTGATAATAGAACCATTACTAGTTCTTTGTGCATATTCAATGAATTCAAACTTAGAGCTTACTAAACTTATTTGCTATTGACCAGAGTCAAAAACTTTCCCTGGTCCATTTGTTGTGGCTGAAGTTTCACCCAGGACTGAGGTACCACAGCTGATTCTTCTTAAGATGGATATCAAGGCATGTCTAACTTAGTGTTCTTATGGTTTAACAATCATCTTTCTTGATGTTTGTAGGATTGTTTGACAATTGTCGTCTCTCCATTACTAAAGATACACAATGATACTGATTTCTCAATGGAGCTGCGTTTTCAACGCCCTCAGCATAAGGAAGTTGATTATGCTTCTGTGATGCTCAAGGCTGGGGACACAATTGACGATTCTATGGCAGCCTTTGGTGCCATAAATCTCTCTAGCGAACGAAAGAAGACACTAAATTCTTTGAGTGTTGGTATGTTTCAAGCATGTTTCCCCCTTTCAAGCTTTGCTATTGAAATTGCCTGCTTCCGAGGAAAAGAATTTTATGGAATTGATTTAGATGTCATACATGTTACCTTTCTAGACGAAGTCGAACTATTACAACAAGAAGTAGGCCTCAGTCCCAAACAAGTGGGGGTCGGCTATATCAATCCTCACTTCTCCATTTGAGCTGAACTTATGTCATCATCAATACCAACAACAACAACATACAACATACCCAGTATCATCATCAATACCGAATAAAATAAAAATGAGAAATAAGTTAAATATATATAAATAATAGTAATAATAATTATATAATTATAAGCTCTCTAACAAGATTTAAAACCTATTCCCAATTAGTAGATATCACTTGGATGAATATTTTTCTTCTCTTGTGCTCTATCACTAGCTAAGTTTGCATTGATTCCAACAATTTGTAGGTTTTGCGAGATGACTTCCTTCCATGCTATTTTAGGTCTACCTCATCCCCTTTTAACACCTTCACTCACAATATTTTCATACCCATGAATCGATCTGTAGATAAACATTGGACACGGCGGAACCATCTCAAGCGAATTTTATCCTATAAATTGCATCTTCTGGCGAATGTGGTCATTTCTGATCTTATCTAATACTGTATGATCGCATATCCACCTTTGCATCCGCATCGCTGCCACACTTATCTTTTGAATATATTGAACTTTAGCGGCCCACATTCACTACCGTATAAAATTGTCGGTCTTATAATTGTTCTGTAGAACTTACCTTTCACTTGATAGGCATCTCTCTATCACATAACACCCCGGTAGCCCTTTTTCATTTCAATCATTCGGTTTAAACTCTATGAGTAACATCTTCATTTATCACTCCATTCTCTTGAAACAAACGTAGATGTCTTAATTGTTTGCATTTTGGCAACCCAATCACATCTAACCTCATCTCAACTTCTCCCTTCTCATGCCGACTAAATTTGCAGTGCATGTATTCAATCTTACTTCTGCTTATCACCTCTCTAAAGTGCTTTGCCACAGTTCAAGCTTTTGCTTGACGCCCTCGCTGGTTTCGATTGACAAACGAAGTCGAACTATTAACTCCTGTTTAGACTCTCCAATAAGAGAAGGGATATCTTGTTTAGACTCATAACTGGGGTTAAAATATGCTATCTTTAAGAGTTTTCTGCAGCAAATTCTAAAATTTTCAACCAAAAAAAAAAGAAGGTTCTTAACTGGAAATTTTAGAAAACCTTGAAATTGAGTGAGAGTAATAAAGACTTGAAATAGGTGAAAAAGACAACTTTTGATTGCAAACAAGTATAAACAAAGTCTCGAAAGTAAGTTGCTTGTTATCTGAACTTTTTTTCCTTTGAGTAGTTGAGATGAACCCGAGCTATAGGCTCTGCGCATTGCACTTTTATTGAAGAATTAAGCCTAAGAATGATATTTTATATCTATTTATAGGTTTCTAGAAGCTGTTCAAGGCATATAGAGTGGTAGTAGGAGCTAGAGTTCAGTTGTTCGATACTGGACTTTTTATATTGTAGCTCATAGTTTCGCTTTAATATATTCTTGGAACAAATTCACGAGTAGACAGTGACTTTTGCTTATCATTATGTGTTTCTTTTTGACAGGGAACAGTAGCTCTATGTATGTGACACTGTGGCCCAAAAAAATAGAAAATGTTAAACATATCCTTAGCGAAGTCATAGTAAATACATGCTCTCTTATTACACATACGTATATAAACTGTTATGTGTTCAGATATGAGAAAATTTTGAAACTTCAAAATGAAGAAAAGGAAAGTCTGATGCAAAAGTTGCTGAGTGTTGCGTAAGAGGAACTGAGAACATTAGTGCCAGTGTATTTTAAAGCGAAACACACCAAAAAAGTGACATTGTCAATGGGGCTTGAAGTGAAAAGCGAGAAAAGAAAGTGCATGCCTCTTTGAAGTGAAGCACAAAATGTACGAGAAGTTTAAAATTACCAAACATATGTGAATTTGTACTTACAACGAAAGTTCAATCAAAATAACTAATTTTTTCAACATCCAAGTATGGTAAGACAAATTTGTCCCAACTCTTCAAAGTTGAGAATCAAAGGATCAACCACTTCTTCTTCGGATAACTATGCGCATCATTGTTTGAAGCACACACTTCTCCAAAGCACATTGCTTCAGTCATCTGATGCAATAACCCCTCCTTTGCATCACTTCATTGCTTAAAGCGACAGAGGGGTGGCTTTTAATAGCACTGATTATAGCGAATGACTCCTATTACAAGCTGTTATTATCAGCTAATTGCCAAAAACTTTGTCAAATTTAATGGTTCATTTGCATCCGGCAACCATGGCATATGTGATGGTTTAATGTAGATTAAGAGCTTGTTTGGTTTCTTGAAATGGAGAATTAATCTCCTCATTAAATTCAGCAGAACCAAATACCTTATTTGGTTGATAGAATGAGGATTGAGGAGAACTGATCTCATTAAATTTAGCATAACGTATACATCGTTTAGTTGTAATTTTGCATCTTATAAATAATACTCGCATAAGTTATGCAGTAATCGATTTATTATTTTATGCGGAGTAGAATGTGAAGTAAGAATACGTGTATTAGAAATGCAGAGATTAGACTATTTAAAGACAAAAATGCCCTTAAAGTAAGTAGTTCTTGTATAACACTAATCCCTTCATTATTAATCACCGCATAACACTTCTTACATTATTAATCATCGCATAACAATTCCTGTGTTACTGGTCACCGCATAAACAATCCCTACATTATTAATTCCTGTGGTGCTACCCTGCATAACTTGTCTCCAAATGAAACGACCCCCAAAGGTGCTTCTAGTGTTATGATGTTAAAACTTAGTTTCTCTATCAGAAAAGAAAACAGAAATATGCTAAGGCTCTGTCCCGTCATTGAGATGCTATATTTCTGTCTTCCCATATAGTAAATGTGCAATTAAAATTTTCTTATCATATTTACTTAGTTTGGACATAGTTGATGTTCTATTACAGCTGCCAAGCACTTATTTATTCAAGCAAGCTATTGGTGCCTCTTGATCTCTGATTAAGCTCCTAAACAAGGAAATCCATGATATTGGAACTTAATTTGCAGGTAATTTCCTATTTTCTTTTAGACCTGAAGTTACAGATGACTTAACAAATTTTGTGAATCCATCAGCTTGCTGGTCGGATGATCTTAGAGGTGGCAGGCCTGTTCGACTATCTGGGATATTTGATAAACTTACTTACCAAGTGCGGAAAGCATTTTCCTTTCAATCAATGAAATATTCCTTAAGTACAGCACATTGTGATATTAAGTCAAAGGATGGGCGTGTAGCAAAGATTCATTTTCTGATTGAAAGCACAGGGAAAGATGTACCTATTATACATCCAGATAACTTTGGGTATGCGCGTGTAGATAAAAGTTCGCCAGTTGCCTTGCAAGAGCAGAAAGAAATCTTTCTTCTGCCTACTGTTCACTTCTCCAACTTCTTAGATATGGAGATTCATGTGAGACTCAGTGATACAGGTAATAGCAAATTAAATCTGGTTCAAGTGTTAGTTGATGTATTGTATTACTGACTTTTGCTTTAGTACAGGTCTGCCATCTACTAATGGTGTTGACAGCATATGCAATGAGGCAACTATTCCCTCTGCGTCGTCTGTAAACTTATATGCAAATCCTGTTGCTATTTATTTTATTGTTACTTTAACTTCATTTGGTACAAGCTGCAAACCAATAAATAGTAGCGACAGTGCGAAACGGCTGCAGAAGCGCAAAACTAAAGTTCAGTTTTTGGATATCGAATTAGATTTTGGCAATGGCAAGTATTTTGCATTGCTTAGATTATCTCGTGGACAGAGAGGGATATTGGAGGTAATTATCCTGCTTAGCTGCTTATTATCTTACAGCAAGGTGTTAAATTTGTCTGTGTTTGGTGCAGGCTGCTGTCTTTACTTCTTACACCTTGGAGAATAATACCGAATATTCTTTGTTCTATTTTCCTGCAAATCACAAGCTTGTTTCTCGGTAATCTTTTGTCCAAGATGAGTTGTAATTTTTCATTTGGCTCAGTTTTGTCGTTTGCTGAGTGGTACTATTATATCCAGGCATGAGGTGGAAAATATTGCTTCTGCGGTGCCTCCAGAATTAGGATCTTATCTTCCCCCCGGATCAACAAAATCATGGTTCAGCAAGTAAAGTTTTTCTACTTTAATTCGCTAGTTCTAGTTTAGTCGAATCCATCATGTCGTCTCTCCTTGTTCCATCTATCAGCGGTTATGAAACTGTAGGCATTATGCTTTTCGCCCTGCATAATTCTTGCTTATCCTTGTTAGATGCCACAAGGTGCACATTACACTCTTGGATGAGAGAGCCTCTAAAGCACCCTTGGACTTGGATGCTTTATCAGGCCTTACGGAGGTGAACCTTGAAGTGGAAGGAAAATCTGGTTCCAAAACTGTTACAAAGTTAGGAGTCTCTTTGAAACCATCTGTTAGCAAAGTAGTTCCACTGCAGGTTATATCAATGTATCCCAGATACGTCATACTAAATGAGTCAGATGAAGTCATCGCTGTCCGTCAATGTTTTTTGGAGGTCTGTCTTTGTTTTTGATTTCAGATGCTAGCTTTCATTTGCTGTTAAACTGATGACAAAATCCATTTTTGTCTTAGGACGATGGGACTGACACAACTGTTACACTCAACAGTAAGCAGAGAGAAGCATTAACTTTGAGGAGTGGAAATGGGATGACAACAATTAAAAGACGCACCTTCTTTGAGAATTTTCTCAAAAAGCATGCAAAATCCCAAAATGATTCGTCATTTTTTGTCCAATTTCAACCCAATAAGGCCATTTTCTCCTGGTCTGGGCCAGTTTGTATTGCTTCACTTGGACGATTTTTTCTTAAATTCAAGAAGTCAACCGAGTATTCTGTTCAACAATCAGATCCTGCAACTCAGCATAACTCATCCATGTGTGAATTTGCCACTGTTCATGTGGTTGAAGATGGTCCTACAATTGTTTTACGCTTCTGTTGGCCAGCAAATATGGACCTGCCTTACCGGATTGAAAACCGCTTGGAAAATACTTCTATTACATTTTATCAGAAGGAGGTTTTGTATCCCTTTTCATCGTTTTTCGATGTTTGACTTGCAAGTTTCAACATATTGTAATCATGCAATTAACTCTTATCGTGTACCTTTATCGTGGAGAACCTTCAGGGTTTAACAGAGCCGGAGATTTTGGCATCTGGAAGTAGTGTTGGCTATGTCTGGGATGACCTGACACATGCTCATAAGCTTGTTGTCCAGATTGACGGTAGCTGTTAACCTCTTAAAATCTTCATTAGAACAGATACTACATAGGTTTAACTGCATAGCTTGACGATGCATGCTCGTTATTTTATTAAGATTAGCCTGTTGTATATACATTGATGTTGAATAGCATGAACCGTCTCATCGAAAAGTTTTAGCTGTTGGATGGGAAATGCTTTTTTATTTGCTTTTGAATTATTTGATTAGTTTAAGTTATGAAGCAGTGTCTTCACAGAATACAGGTTAAAAAATGAATTACTAAAAGATATACAATTCTGTGAAAAGGTATGATTTTATCAAAATACAAATCAACTACTCCCTCCATCACAGTTTATGTGAGGGGTGTTTAATTGGGCACAAATTTGAGAAAGAAAGATAAACTTTTGACACTTGTGATCTAAAACATGCCGTAGACATGTATGTGGTTATAAGTCATCTCATTAAAGGGTAAAATGAGAAGCTTAAAGTTAAATTGTTTCTAAATATAGAATGTGTCATTCATTTGGGGCAAACTAAAAAGGAAAGCGAGTCGCATAAATTGGGACAGAGGGAGTGCGTCTCAGTTGCATATTAGTTAGGGCCACCTATGTATAAAATCTCCATGTTCATTCCACTCAATTCAAGCTCATTTCATTGCTATGCTTAATAATGTCTTTAAGAGAAATTAGGGGTTTTCTATAACTATAGAGGTTCTTTAGCGCTCACACTTAACCCTACACTGATGTTAAAGTCTCTAACTAGATCAAAATGACTCATGTCGCAACTGTAGCAACAACAGCAAGCCTTAATTCTCATTAGTTAGTGTCGTTTATATGGACCATATGCTTGCATTAAAAATTATGACTAGGAAAATGAAGGATCAGCTGTGCTCTCTGTTTTTTTATTCGAGTACTGTTTCTACCTTTTGTGATGTGAAGTACTTGTCTATGTATTTTTTTTTCTTCAAATTAGTATGACTTTATTATCTATTTATTAAAAAAAGTATGAATTTATTATCTCATTTTTGGTAATTTTTATCTTGCAGCTGTACATCTACTACGTGAAATAAACTTGGATAAAGTACGTGAATGGAAACCATTTTACAGGATTAAGCAACAGAGAGGTCTAGGGTTTCACTTACCTCTGGAAAAGAAGACAGAAGATTTAAAGAAAAATAGATATGGGCAGTCAACTGGCATGGAGATCATTAAGTTGGGTTATGAAGTATATGCAGAGGGCTTGACTAGGGTTCTGAGAATTTGTGAGTTTTCTGATAGACGCAGAGGGGTCACTTCTTTCCATTCCTGCACAAAGATGCAGCTAAGAATCTCCTATTTTGCAATTCAATTACTGGAACGTGCAAAGCAAGTAAGTTTGTGTTTCTATGTCAATTTTAGCTATCATTGTGTCTTTAACCATCTTTTATCTGGCTGTTGTGATTCTTTCAAATTAACAGTTTCAATGTGCTTGAGTGAATTGTTTTTTCCCCTGGAAATAAACAAGCCTTTTTAAATGTATCTCTTACCTAGTTAGCTAATCTGTAATTGGTTATACAGTGGAATAGTATGTTCTTTTCTACTAGAAATTTCCCTTTGAGAATAATTCATCTGCATAGCCATCCAGCCTGACTTTCTTGTTAGGGGATTTTGCAGTTTGAGAAAATGGAATTTTATATAGTAATACCACAGTTTATTCATCTTCTGTTTCTAGAGATCAGTCTTATTCACTCTGTTCTGTGATGAAATGTAATAGTGTATCATGACTGGAGCACTTGGGTCGTCGTCTTAAATTTTCTTTGACTAATGAGAATGGACTTCAGCTTATAGTTTGCAAGAAGTCTATGATGTCTGCGGAAATATTCATGTTTTGTATTATGATGGGTTTAGGGTTTAGGGAAATATGAATGGAGTACAAAGGTGTGAAAAATAGAAAATTGGTCTGTCTCAACCATTTATGGAGTAATCTAGGAGAGTCAGTAATAGGATAAGCTGTGGGTTATCTTGGAAGGTCGAGGTAGTAAATTCCGTGGGGCTCATATATGGTACATCCAATTAAATGTTTGGGATAAACAGCTAATTGATATAGATTGAAGGAACAACCTAGAATATGTAACACTAAACTGCACAAAAAGCTAGATGTTTAGTAAATCTCTTTGCTTGGAGTAACCATTTTGATGTAAATAGCTCATTAGATCTGTTAGATTTTGTAAGCTCCTTGAGCAGATAGGAGGTTTTTGCTTTTCAAGAGAATTGACTTTTTCGTAATCAATAACATCCTCTGGATGATTGATTTAGTGACAGCTTACCTTACTTGATCAAAAAAATATGTAACACTAAACTAAAGTCAAAGACGAAAGTCGCTTGACCTGCTATTGTTGCCTTGGTTTTGGAACGTAACTAATAGTAGAGGAAAGATATTTATTAGTTTTACAACCAGAAGCTCTGAGTCAATGACCTAAGATCCAAGAGTGAAGGACCGAGAGGTTTTAGGCTTTTAGCAACAAACTTTTATAAGTTAGGACGATAGAAGTTACTTCTGGAGATGACCGCTTAAGTGCTATACGCTAGAGGAACTTGGCCCCATTTGTTTCCCCTTTATGAAAGTTTGAATCTGAATCATTCAGATCTCTCTATTAAGTGCATTTAGTTTGTTTTTTCTTTCACAACCACTTAGTATTAGTTCTTAATAATTCTCAATTATTCTGCTCTAGTACAGAGTCTTAAAATCATTAAGATGTTCAGTTAAAGATTTTTGGAATGTAATCTTTTACTACTACTCTATTATTACCATCACCGTCTGCTACCACCATGCAACCACCTCAGCCAACCACCTATAAATCCTACCACCACTACAAATCACCTCTACCATCAACCTCCACCTCACAACACCATCTCAGACCGTCCTCACCACCAGTCACCTCCACAACCAGTCATCACTACCAACCACCTCTACCACTAGCCTCCACCACACAACCATCATTGTTGACCAGCACCATCCAACCAATTCCACGGCTAGCCATCACCATCAGTCACCATCGCACATCCATCACCTCCAGCCATCAATACACAACCACCACTGCACAACTACCATCGTCTGCTTCCTCCGCCGATTGCTGGCTTTTAGAATGTGGTTCATTAAAGAAGCAATTTATGCAACACCATGTAAAATTAATATTATCTCTAATATTTTGTCATTATAATATTTATTATTTATTTATTTGAATTCTATATTTATTAGTTTAATTTAAAGATAAATTATACACATTTAGATGTTGAGAAAACAAAGTCTTAATTATTCAGTATTAAAATCTAGATACAATATCTTTGACAATAAATCCAATAACATCCAGAAGATGAAAATGAGGTGTCTAGTCCTTTTCTATTTTTGGTGTAAAGGAAAGTATTTAGAAGACCATGAGTCTATTGTTGTTGTCTTAGAATCCTTCTGAGATGACAAAGGATTATGAGTTTCTTCCAGTATTTCCCACGATAAATATGGGTGACTACACAGTTTTTGTGTAGTTTATTTATTAATATACAAATATGTTCCTTCTCAAAAAATAAAGTCTGTGCCAATGTCTGGAAACTCAAAAAATCAGAACCTTTCAGCAATTTTAAAAGTTGCATTTTAAGGCAAGAAGATTTTCTTCTGTTCGATAAGTAAAGCAAGAAGACTGTTAATGGCTCATGAGGATAGTGTTTGCCCCTTTCTATGGAATAATAAGTCTTCTGATGGTGCAAACTGTAGGTTATGTCCAGCTGATTATAGGTAATCTCTGATGTTCTTTTGTGCATAAGAATGTGGACTATGATTCCAGTTTTAAGATCGAGTAAGTAAGAATAAAGAGAGGAATTTGGCATCAGAATTCACCATATAGCTTGTGTATAATTTGAGCTCCAGTAACAAACTCAGCTTGGCTTCCATGTGGCATTTTACTTATGGTCTGATTAATTGTGCTCAATTGCTTAAAAAGATAGCTCATTTACCTGGTGTTCATATATGTCTTTCAACCTCTGAAGGATTTAGTTGACAAGGATAAGGGCAATGCGTTGATCTACAATCCAATCATTATGGCAAGACTAAATAGGATAGACTTTGACGCCATGTTTGCTGAAAGGCACAAGCTCAACCATCTCAGGGTACAGGTAATCTTCTTTTCTGGTGCTTTGTATTCGTTTCTGTGGTGGATCTCATTCCTAATGACATGGTTGATGGTATTCTTAACCTCAAGATGCTAATGTCTATGTAATCATGATGCAGTCACTGAGTGTGGAGCCTAAGTGGGTAGGAGCTCCTTTTGCATCAATGCTTCGGAGGCACCAAATAGAAAATTGTGACGCAAATGAACGAGTCCTTCGTGTTGGACTTGTTCTAGCTTCATCAAGTTCTAGTGTCAAACAAATCAAACACTTATCAATTGTTCTTCAGGTAATTCCGTACGGTACATAAATGTCGCATGACCCTTTGTAACTTTATCATAATCTTGTAAAAGTTCTAACTGTTTATTTGTTTTATGTAGTAACTGCAAATTGCTTTTTGGATAGGAGTTAGTTATGTTCTTGCCTATATTGCACCATCAGATTTCCATCAATGAGTTGTTTAGTTACTCAGACCTCCTCTCTTGTTTATCAGAACTAAATAGACCTCTCATCTAGTTTGAAATATATCTAGGTTCTCTTGTCTGAAGTTTCAAGTTTGGTGTTCTAATTCTGATTCAATTGGTTAAATGCCCTTCATTAAACTTGAATATTGAGCTAAAAAATGAAGAAAGAAGTTCGGTTTCAATTTTCCTTTTCAGGGTGGGGGGTGGTTGTGGCTTAATTGTTTAATTATTCCAAGTTTTTGACAAGCTTCTTCCTTTTTTAGGCGGATGATATTAGATGGGTTGGGGGGGGG
>MU749324.1:8304-22037 GCA_026770625.1 Nicotiana glauca | reverse complement strand
TATATATATATATATATATATATATATATATATATATATATATATTCACTATAGGCAAGAAAATAATATAAATAATAATATTAATAATAATAAATTAAATTCTATAATTAGCGTGTCTTGAAATTTTTATAAATTTGAGGAGTGTTACAGAAAGTTCTTTCAATTTGAAATGCTTAATGAGATAAGTTGTAACTTAATCCAACCTGATTACTAGAACAAATATAAGTCAAGGAGAGTTTACAAACCATAAAACTGTTCGCAGATTTGAATTTTAGTGCGGATAGATTAAATAGCATGTCAGGACTTTTACACAGTACTTTATACCCAATTATCATAAAAGTGATGATATCGGCTGCTTTTCCAGTCCACTTTTGCTTTATATGAAGAATTAGCTTGACAATCTTTGCTGCAGGTCTCTTCTCTTAGAATTTACTGGCAAGTATGACATTTCCCATTTATTTGTGTATATTGCCTCATTGAAATCTTTGCTTGCATTTTGGATGATAGGTACTTTCAAACTCATTAGTAAATGTATTGATGGTAAAGGGTTTTCTGGAACAAAAAGATACTTCGGTGATCTAGGGAAAACTGTAAGTTCTATAGTTAATTTTGTTTTCATGGTTGCTTTGCAATTGTCAATGGTGCCGCATAAGCTATTTCCTCTGCAGTTAAAGTCAGCAGGATCAAATATCCTTTTTGCTGCTGTCACCGAAGTATCAGACTCGGTTCTGAAAGGAGCAGAAGCTAGCGGGTTAAATGGAATGGTAAGAACATCTGATCCAATAGCATGCCAAATATTGTAACTACGAAGTTCCAAACTTGAAACTTTCAATTAAACCTTGATTTAGTTATGAGTTTGGCACTGTCTCAGGTTGTAGTTTGGCTCTGTCATCCAAATTTAATTTCATGTGTGCTTTCCAGGTGTATGGTTTTCATCAAGGAATACTTAAATTAGCAATGGAACCTACGCTGCTTGGGAGTGCTTTCATGGAAGGTGGCCCTGATCGAAAAATTAGGCTTGATCGAAGTCCTGGGGTTGATGAGGTATGATGCATTTGTGGTGATGATTTCTTATTCATCTCAACTTTTTTCTGTAGAGATAACAGCTGCTTATGGTTGCAAATGTATGTTGTTTGAGTGGGATAAATCAATGCTCCATTATATGTGCCGTCAGAGGAACATTCAGACATGTTTGGTCAAGGCTGAGCGGAGGTGGTCGTGTTGATTGACATAACTTGCATGGTTTTGGATGCTCATGTCTAGCTGGCCACTTCCCCTGGATATTCATGACTCATCTATCTTGTAAAAGGGGAATGGATGAATTTTATTGTGGAAAAAGTCTGCACGACATTGAATAACAACACTCTAAACTGCATATCACATGTATATTGGTGAACCAAACTGTTGTTGGTGCAACTGTTTAGTTAATTTTTTTTTGTTGGTAAAACTGTTTATTTAAATTTCCTAGCAAATTATGGAATTTCTAGCCATTTCATCAAATTATGCAGAGGATAGGACTCGTCATTTCTATGGGCCTAAAAATTGTAGTATGGCCTACAGGAGTCCTAAATCTTCTTTTTGGATGAAATAATCTGGCTAGATGGCCTCCGAAGACCTTGGAAATTTTAAAAATAGCTGTTGAGGAAACATTTAAATTCTGACTGAGAATCTGTTGCCAAGCTAACTGAATGAATATCTGTCGCTAGTTCTGATACATTATCCAATGTTATTGCTCTTGTTTCCAGCACGACAGTTTAGACGGTGCTGTCTTTCCTGTTGTTTTGGGGGGGGGGGGGGGGTGTAAAAACTCCCTAGTGCTGAATATTTCAATGCACTACAGTTAGTGTCATTTCATATCTAGTGTGTGTTTGTGATAGGTTCTAGTTGTTCTAGAAGATTAAATCATCATATAAGTGACTTTCGGTTGTGATGCAGCTTTACATTGAAGGGTATCTGCAGGCCATGTTAGATACATTGTATAAGCAAGAATACCTGACGGTCAGAGTCATTGACAACCAGGTAATTGAACTATGTTCTCTGTATGTGTGTATGTGGTTTGCCCTTCTCTTAAAATATGTCAAAATTGAAAAAAATAGCTCTGTTTTTTCTTAATTATTTATAAATATGTCACCGCTGAAAAGTTCTAGCGCTGTAGTTACCTTCTTCACGAGACTGTAAACTTTTCTGTCAGAGCTATTGTAAAATTAGGAATACATGAGAGCATTGACAGCTTGCTTAGCTCTAATATTTTTTTTCATAGCAAATTAAGTGCACATGTAGTGATGCCAATCTCAAAGTGTAACATGAATTGCAAATGACTTATGTTCTTTATATTCTGAAGGTTATCCTCAAGAACCTACCACCAAGCAGTTCTCTTATAGAGGAGATTGTGGAACGCGTGAAGGGATTTCTTGTGAGCAAAGCGTTGTTGAAAGGAGATCCTTCAATAGCTTCTCGTTCCTTGCGTCACATTAGAGGGGAACGTGTGAGTACTACTATCTTAGTTGCTTCTTGAATGTTTCTTATGTTGTACGACATTTTTTTTTGAAATTTTATGTATTATAAAACATCAGCACAAAGGAAATGCTGGAATCCATATTTACAGATAACAAAATGCAGAAATATCACCTGAACATCTCACAGGGATCTATGACATCTATGATAGATTCTGCTTCATCTATATATTTTTCTTTACATTGTCATCCCATGCTTCATTACTGAGTTGTTTCAATTTACCGGCACTCTTTTGCATAAAGCACTTTCTATTTGGTAAATTGAGGAATTTCGCCCTCTCTACTATGTTTTCTCATCTTGAAGGTATCTTTTTAGGTATTTATTTGTTCTCTTATTCTGTTCGTTTGACACTGCTATTCATGTTTATTGCTTTAGGAATGGAAGCTAGTACCAACAGTGCTGACCTTGTTTGAACACCTTTTTGTGAGTTTTGCAATTCGGGTGTTACGGAAGCAAGCTAGTAAAGTAGTTGGGAAAATAAATTGGAAGCAGAAAGTTGAAGCTGATGATCAGAAAGCCATTGTACCCACATCTGGGGGTGGTCGCCAAAAGCTGAGCTTTGTCTGGAAATGGGGAATCGGAAAGTTTGTTTTGTCAGGGATGCTAGCATATGTGGATGGACGATTATGTCGCTATATTCCTAATCCTATAGCAAGAAGGATTGTTAGTGGCTTCCTGTTAAGTTTTCTGGAGAGAAACGATGAAAAATAATCGGGATTTTTACCTTCCTATACCATATATGAAATCTTATTACACTCAATGTTTAAGGTTTGTGTTAATTACATTTCAATATACTAAATTACAATTTATATACCATAATTCAAATTAGGGATATAATTAAAGGTGAATTTATATTAGGTAGTTAGGAAAAAATCCCATTATGACCCGAAGTATCGACTTTTCAGTAGTATAGTCCATACGGCCATACCACATGTATATTTGTACACGACATTAACATTGAATTGTTTATTCAGATTTTTTACGAAATCTTCATATCATCCGAACTATCGACTTTAATTTTTAGTTGTATAGTCCCCACTGCTTGAATATTGAACACAACATTAAATTTTTTTTAATTTATTGTCCACCTTTTACTACATGGGAAGAAAAAGGAGGGTTGCAAGATTATCCTTCATCACAGGTCTCAGCATTCTATAGTTTTGTCTTTTACTTTCAAGAACTATACTCAGATCTATAGTTAATTTTCATAAACAAAATATACCTTCTTTTGTAGATAAATTGTAGAAAAATTAGAAATTTTTTAGATAAATTGTAGATTGTTTTTTGCAGAAGATTTTGTAGAAGCTTTAGTCGTTTTGGATTTGTGAAAACAAAAAGCAATACATCTACAATCAAAATACAAATAATCTACAATTTATCTACAATATATTTACAAATTGGATACATTGAATTTTAATATCCCAATTCCCATTTCAATTATGGCATTATTGGCATTTTCGATATAATTGTAGAAGATTTGTAGAAGTTTCTACAATTTATCTACAATTCTACAATTTTTGGAAATATGTCTTCTTCTTCTTCTTTCTCTTCGAGTTTCAATCTGAAATTCAGTCAAATCCAAATCTAATATTTACCAAAATCCCTCAAAATTGAGATATAAACTCTAAATCATATTCCCGATTATTTTCAACAACACCCAATCCAAACAAATGATGATTTTTGAAAATCCAAATTTGAATTCAAAGCTTTCAAGCTTTTTAATGGCTATCAATGGTAGAAAATAAAATATATAGAAGAACAGATGAAGATGAAGTTGAAGAACAGAAATCTCCTTTCCGTTTCAAAATTACGCAGCTTCGAGATATCGTTTCCGTTTCAAATTTTGAATTTAATGTGGAATAAATCAATACCAGATTCTGTGACTGATTTTTCGCGCGCTAAAATGGCAAATTCTGTCTAAATAACGAATGATATATAAATTGTAGATAAACTGCGGACTGGGCGGGTAATATACATACTATGCACATATTTGGTAATAAAGTTTCATATATGGTATAGTTAGGAAAAAATTCCAAAATAATCGTTTTCTTAAGCTTTCTCATTAAACTAGTTGCAGTTAGTCCATGCTAAGCACGGGCCCACTAATTTGAGGCTCAAATATTTAAACTCTTAGAACTTGTTTGAAAAGTTTTATGTAATTGAATTTGTGTGTAATTTAATGTAACTACGAAATTTTACATATTTGTCTGTACATTTAATTACTGAATCCACATGAAATTATGCATAATTAAAATGAAGTAACTACATTTTGCAATTATCAAAGGCGATAAAGAATTAATGGTAATGATATTGTATAATTACCATATGATATTTCAAATCTTATTTTTTTTCTTTTTAATTTTTTTTTTTAAAACTCTTTCCCTCCTCAAATTTATCTCTCATAACGTACTTCTTGCTCCTAATTCTAGCCCGCATTCCTTCTACCTTTTTTTCCTATCTACTGTATACTTTCTCTTACTGTGAATCTTTTTTACCCTTTTATTGTTTTATATATAGTCTTCCTGCCGCTAATGCAATTGTGTGTACTCCTTCTTCCCCTTTTTCCCCTTCTTATTGCATGCTTTCCTGCTTTCATTTTTCTTACTGCATACGTATATTGTAGTAATTTATGATTTATTATATATTTTTTTCTTTATTCTTTCTTATAATGTCATTATTAATAAAAATTATGCTTTATTATAAATTTAGAATGCTCTTTTTTATGTCTTCTAGGTAGACTAATACATAATGTTCATAGTTTTAATTGCTTGATCATGTAAGATTTTAAGAATGAACTAAAAATTATAATGTTGACAGATAATATATATGCAATGTAAAAGATAACTCAATACAATTGATGCCGATTAATTTAATAGGGATTCTTAAATGAGAAACATATTTTTAAATGAAAATAAATTATTAGCAAAATAACTATAATTTCACAAGTTACCTTAGCTTTTATTAAACTAAAGTCTTTTTGTATAAATTATTGTGAAAGAAAACAATATTTTAGTTGCCAAGAAAGAACTAACAAAAGTACACTTTTGAGATAATTAAAGTAAAAAATTCACGTTTAGATATTACAAGGTGCATCACTGAACTATTAGGGAGAAAGTTGGGTAGGGTGGGACGTGGGGTCCACGTGAGGGAGTAGAGCGCAGAAAAATGTGGTGATGGTTGATGGCATGAGCCCAGGGGCAATTGCCCAAATACTCGATCATTTATGTTGAAGCTACACTAAAATTCCTTTTTAAGCAATCATATTGCTCCATTATAACTGAAATTACCAAAATACCCTTTAGGTGCCAAGCAGACATGTTGACCATCAGCTCCTTATCCTCTCTTAGAATTTTACTGTACATACATGACAAGCAAATGCCTACAATCATACATAGAGTTAAATGTTCAAGCACAACAATACCAAAACATAAAGCCAGGCCAAGAAAGATTAAGCCAATGAAGATTCAACTCGTATCGCACTATTTCAGCTCCATGGATTGTGAGACTTACATAGTGTGATCACTATCAAAATATAAATGTAGAAAATAGAACATAAGAGTAAGAATTGAGTCCGCAAATATATTGAGGTGAGAGAAAAGGAAAAGAAAATAACAAATTTTAACTTGAGTTGCCCTTGTCTTCTTCTAGCTGAAACATAAAAAAAAGAATGATGTTAAGTTTGTACAAACACTATAACTGAGTATGAAGATTATTTGAATCCTGCTTAAACAAATAGCACCTAGAAGTAACAAAATCATGGCACTCAAAGATCCTTGAACTAATAGCATCATTCCAAGAACAAAGGGGAGTTCTATGGGAAGAGCAGTCATATTCCAGGTAGACAAATTTATTGATTCAACTAAGAGATCATAAAAGGGTTATGTGCTTTAGTTGGTCTGTTGAAAGCCCTTGTTCTTGCAACATATATTGGGAGAAAAAAGGAAAAATTCGAACAACAAATCAACAGATTTAAGATGCTATGCATCTCCCATGTGAAAGTCTTTTGTTGCACTGAAGAAGTGGTGGAAGTCAAAAATTGCCCAGTAAGTTCATTAAAACCAATAGCAAAAGAATGAAGGCAAAAAATAATTCATCCTCAAAGCACCAGCAAAATAAAAATAGAAGATGGACTATTTACGTTCAGTTTAATGATAGAGAATAAAAGATCATTATTAGGTATACTAACATATGAATTCATGTAAATTCATTGAGCAATAAATATAAAGAAATATTCAAGTAAACAAAAGCACCACGCGTATCCCTTGCTTTCTTCTTTTGTAATGTACCTGCACCTTTTTGTTCTTCTTTAGTCTTCCCTTTTTACCTTTATTTATCTAGGTTATAAGAATGGGGGTATGATGATGCACATAAAAAAAATACTTTAGAGCCAATGTATGAAATTCGTATATTGCAATTTCTTGTAGTGTTTGACAAATCAACAATTGCAATTGCAACCGTGCTTTGATTAATCAAAATTTCATATAAAAATAAAGAACTTATACTTTTAATACACCATATGAAATAAAATACATTAATATGTTGTATCCCCCGCCCAACTTTCCAAGAAGAAGCAGAAGAAGAACGATAAACTTTCGTGATAATTCTAGGGTTCCTCCTATTCCTACCCTCCTCCCCCCGGAAAAAAAAAAAAATCGTAACCCGGGGATATACAATTTATGAATAAATAATATAACAATTAACCAAACATTGCATGAGATAAGTTTTGATTGCAAATATGCACTTAGTCACTAACTCTTGCTAGCATACAAATTTAAAAAGAGAACAAAGACGGAGTATTCGCAGCACCTTTGTACTCATCATCTTTATCCCGCAATGAGAAAATAAGAGTACTATATGCTGTAAATACTCACATTTTCTTTTGTACATCGTTGGTAATATGTGAGAAGAAACTGAAGTGTGGCTATTTATGATGTCTTCTCTTCGGGGAAAATCAATAGCATTAAGTAAAATCACCGAAAGAATTGCAAGCTGTGATAGAGCATAATGTTGTACTAATTATCATCATTCAGCAATGAGAAACTAAGTGCAATATTTGCAGCAAATAACTGAAGTGAGTCTATTTATGATATCTTCTTTTGGGGGAACAATCAATAGCCTTGGGTAAAATAGTTGTAAGAATTGCAAGCTGTGATAGAACATAATGTCGCATTTTATAGTGATCAATCATCACAACAGTAGTTGTAGGTTGAAAATCTTCTAGTTTTTTGTCACCAACATTGTCAATCCAAGATAAGAAAGTAGCTTTGTCTACTATCCAGCTTCAAGCTGAATACCAAGGAAGATGTGTTAACTATCACCCCTAACTGGGAGAACCATAAAAAGAGGAATACAAGTACGTTATATAAGAAGAATGAGGTACAATGACTGATTGATTTTGTTTTACCAAATAAATTACATAGCTAATTTTCTAACTGAAACAAAGGATGATTTATTTTTTAAGTGTAATTATAATAGTAAAATTCAATGGGAAACAATAGGTAGATATGAATTATATGTACAAAAACAATAAAAAAAATCTTCTTGAAGGTTATCTATTGTATATCAATTTATTCTACCTGCTATGATGTCCAATTCAGATAAAAGGATGATGATTTTCACTTGCCAAAAACGTTATTCAGTAGCTTTTAAGCAATCCTCTTCTGCATTGTCTTAGTTGAATCAAATTAATTGATATGTCGAAATTATGAATCATATTGTACTTGTGACAGTGAGTGTAAACTTACTATAAATAAATATCTTTTCTTAAATATATTTTACAAGATTCCATTCAAGTCAATGACTATGAATGTTATACCTGCAAGAGAGAGACCACACATTTTTCACCTACAAAAATTATCTTTATTTTAGTTTTTCAATTGTAGTAACCACAAATAAATTGTCAAGACAAGGGTACCATGATGGTGAAGTGCAAAAACTCGCTTGATTCACATAATTTGTTGCTTTGGGTCCTATAAAAGGTACTGTAAGTAAAAAAATTCTTCTTATCTAACGATTAGAGATGCATAGAACTTGTAATAATTAGAACTCAATGTAGTCCCTCATAAAATAACTCTTTACTATAACATAGATCCCGAGAGCAGTAAGGACGAAATTCCAAGATTTATATGTAATTTTTAGCTCCAATAAAGCTAAAAGTAATGAAAATCATCCTCTGCTTATGTAAGATGCAACTATATGATACTTTTTACCAAATGCGCCCATTAAAATATGCAAATAAATAATATGATCACAATGTATTTTTTGCTGTTATCAGTAATTAAATATTTATTGAGTAAATATCTACTTTGAAGTTTTAATCAACTCATACTTTGTCCTACTTTTAAGTGAAACATAAAAGTTATAACTAAGAGATTGGTTTCTAGATAAATCTCTGCTCTTCATATACTCATTAACCCATGTTATATAATAATATCAGCTTCACATGAAAGCGTACCTCTACGGAGCACAGATGAGAACTCGAGATCATTCACCTTCTCTATTTCTCTTTCACCTTTAAGTCTGTGGTGAGATTCTTCTTAAATTATGCTTTTGCCATCAATCCTGCCAATTACAACAGAGGGCTAAAGTGAAAAGAGAAACCAACATAATGTAGTGTTCCCAAAAGAATATCAGAATTGATAATAGAAAAACACTGGCAATACAACAGATGACCAAGAGGCAAATTCACAATAGCTTCCTTAAAAGCAAGAAGAAGCTTTCTCATACATCACCATAGTTCATTTTGTTAAACTACAAAGTACACTTCTTTTTGGCCTCGCGTGTGATGCTCCATATGCCTGCATAAAAGAACCAAATGTAATCTATATATTCATGGATTATTTATTATTATTTGAGGAAAAAATTTAAGCATATTTGCTTACCAATTCTGACCTTTTAAGAGCACAAGGAGGATACAATCTTCAAATTTATGCTCTCTGTATCCCACTAAATCTTTAACAGGAAAAGTACAATATAATATAAACATACTGTTAAGAAAAATGGGTTCCAACAATTTTTCAATAATGTCTATCAAATGTAAGGAAATTGCATCTTGAAGTACTAAATTACACAAACAATGTAACCCTTTTTTTTATATCTCTCGTTTTAATCCAATTTACATTTTGATATTGATTTTCTTGTCCATTTAATTTGAACCAAAAACCAATATAGTTGTGGGTACTACGGTAATTAATACTTCCTCCAAGAACCCACGACTCACCAGTTATTTGAGCCTTTGCATCCACCAAGAAATGATAAAAACGAAGAGACTGTGCGAGGGTCTGCATGGTGAAAGAGACAATTAGAACTCTTTTCTTAGTATTGTGTATTTCCCATATCTCTAGTAGAAAGTTCATCTCAAATTAAATGTCATTAGAGTGAGAATTTTAAATTTCACCATAGAATTGCCGAGACTGTTTATGTAATCAAACCCTTATGGGTTCAAACCAATCATAGTTTAACCTTCAATTGTGTAGAGAAAACCAAAAAATTGCAACCAAAATAAAACCTGTAGAATGAAATTAAAGACAAGAATAAGAACTCACCAAAAGGTAACCCGAAAAAGAACGACTGGTAGAAAGATGAAAATCAAAGAAATTAAAATGGCTTTCAGAGTAGTTTGGAATTAGAAAGAAGAACCCTAGATGACAAATGGACAATCGCGCATGTAGTAACTGGTCTTTATTTGAACACGTGGTCTTGCTTTTAAAATGAAATTACATATATACCCTTCGTCGTCCTAAGGAACCTTCACTTATTATATATAGTAAAGTAAAGTAATTATCTCATTAAATATAAATGCAAGTGCACTTAATTTAGAGGCTTCCTTATCAAAGAATAAAGATCACCCCTCCCCTTTCAATCATATAATGATATTTGATTGGCTATGGAATTAATTTAAGAAATATTTTCAATACAAAAGTTAATTATTTATAATATTCCAAAAATATTTAGAGGTTAATGGTTTTCGATGTGTAATGTCATCTTTAGGCGAACAAGTTGTAACAGTTGAACATGAAGGGTATGATTGGAGGAGGAATGCCCTTAGATCATGAATGAATTGTGTTACTTCCTTCGTTTTATATATATGCTGATACTTGATTGGAGAAAAGCTTAAGATGTTAAGTTAATTTGATTTGTTTATTATATTTGTGGAGCGGAAGAAAGTGAGAAGTATTTGAAAGTGGGATAGATAAAACTTTACATCAATATTTAAACTTAAACATCTAGCTGAACCTGAACATTTTTAAAACTTGTAAGTTGTAAATGGTCTTAATATATATATCTATATCTATCTATACTATACTAAAAGCACGAAGGCCCTTAACAAAATATTTTTCGCTTTTTTTACCTTTTAAAAATAGATTAGGTTGGACAAAATCGCAATTCAAATTATTTTCCTAATACTTAGAGTTTAGATTTGTTACAGTAGCGTACGCAAAATTTTATATATGTGATGTCACAATTAATTGGTAGATGGTGACTCATAGAAGTTAGGGGAGACGACAAAAGAGATGGAAGGCCAAGTAGAGTGTAAGCCAACACATTCAAAAATAGCAAAGCGTAAAAGAGTTTACCAAGTATTTAAATAGATAATTCTTCTTAGTACTTTAACATAAGTTGTGTTTGGTCCACAGGCTTGTCCCTTACATTTTTTAGCAGGGTTGGCAGTTCGAACCCGTACAAACCGAATCATCTCTTATTAATTTAGTAGCTAAAATTATCAAAAAAGTTAACTCATGCAAGAATGTGGGATCGAACACACAACCTTCAATTTGAGAAGCTAGATGCTGGACCACTAGACCGAGCAATGGATTCATTAAGTGGTGTCACTTCAGTTGTTTTATGTCTTATGTATTTTTATACATCCTCTACCATAAACGAATTTAGTCAAATTTTTCGACCAAGCGGTGTCACGTGACATTGCTTGGGCCCAAGTGCATCCGCCCCTGATTTGTTATATGAAGTGATGTAACTTTGCTTATTTGAATTAAGTAAACTGGTCCTAATATTTAGAATTGTACAATCAATTAAGATTTATCTTATATATAGATTATATACTACAATATTTAGACACTGTTTATAAATTTTAACTTCAACTAAGATTATATCCACTTCGAATTTATGTAAATCAGCTAGCGATGGACTAAATTCGATTAATATTTAATCCACAATGGTAAAATAGAAAGAATATCACGTATGTATTATGTATTCTAATTACTATATATGAGATGGTTTCTAGAAGTCCTTACGTAGTTTGTCTAGAATAGCATCTATTCCTCTAATAAAATAGTTATTTTTCCAAGTTGATTCTTATTAGAGTTCCACGACTTTTACAATTAATTGGACTAATTTTTTTTATTTAGTATAGTTAAAATAAGATATTTTGTGAGATAAAATAAGTTGACCTATTGAAAAGTATCAACATCTAGGAATCTAAAATAAAATTGAGATTTTAATTATTTTATACAAATCATTTTCTTATATTTGAATAATTTAATATTAGTGTAATTCCTTTCGTATTACCTTGAATTTATATTAGAACTACAATATATTTTCATATAATATTTGAACTACTTTTCTATTAAAACATCATTTTCTCTTTTCACTTATTCTCTAGAGTTCAAGAACAGACTCTTGCCTATCCCTTATTTGTCCATTAAGTTTATTCATCAATTTTTTGTATAATATTTAAATACTATGCTCGATAATTTCAACAAGTAACAAAAAAATTGAGAATATAAAAGAGAGAGAAAGAATTTGACCGTCAAAATAACATTTAAAACATTGGATGAGTTAATATTAACAATTTGAATCAACAAAAGTAAACTACTTCCTCTAATAATGTTGAAACAAATAACTAAATCTATATTCCAACAAGCAATAACTTTTGTTACAGAATTAACCATTTGGGATTATCATCCATCATTTTAAGAACTTATGTTTTTCTTTAAATTTTAGTTTATAACTCATATACGTTTAATAATATTTACATAATTATAAAAAATTAAATACTCATTAATATATGGTACACGCGCAAAGCGCGTACCATAAGACTAGTATAATTATAAAAGCACGAATATAATGTCGGTTTACAAAAATATCCGTTGAAAATTAAATTATCTCTTTAATACAATGTACAAAAACGTAAAATCAATAGATTCCTCTTAAAATCAAATAACAGTAGGAATATATTTACTTTACTTTCCCTGCAATGGAACAATTCCAAAGCGTGGAGATGTTGAGTTATATATGGAAAAGGTATTAAAAATTTAATTGATTTACAAATCTTAAATATTCACAAAACAAATATAAAAGAAATATTAGTACTAAGCTCTTTAAAGACTTACAATATTTTAAACGAAGTAAAAAATTTCTATTATCCGTTAAAGTCTTGATATTAGTTCGTATAATGTTAAAACTATATCAAGTTAGATTTCTTTTCTGATATAACTTATGTTCCTAAATATTAGGAGTAACTATCTAATCAACAAGGAAAAATTTAATAGTCACATATTAAGTTAATTAAAATAATAAGAAAATAGTTAAATGATAATCTATATATGTATCTATCTATCTATGTCTATATATATCTATATTTATCTATATTTATCTATGTTATTATAAAAGCATGCATAAAATAACGGTTTACAAAAATAACCTTATAATATTAAACATAATAACTCACAATAAAAGGACATAACCGGAATTCTAGACATTTGTAATACTATAAGCTTTAGGATATAATACTACAAGTTAGGAATCTAACATGATTACCTTTAGAAATCCTATTACTACATGCTAGCATGTAAACCTAATACATTTAGGAACACATTAGGTTTTTATTAATATAATTACTTTCGGGATAGAGACATATTTTTAGTCATGCAATCGTATTACTTTTAGGATATACTTCTTAAATATTTCTATTACTAATTTAATTTGAAAACTTATTATAATGCGCTATTACTAATTTAATTTGAGAATGTATTATATTATCCAAATTTATTTAGGAAAAGAAGAGCCTATGTTATTATAAAAGCACGAATACAATATTAATACACCAAAATAGTCCTAAAATATTAAGTAGAAGAACTCGTAGGGAAAGAACATAACTAAAATAACCTTCTTTTTTTTAGTACTAGACCTTCTGTGTTAATTTTTTAATATTTAATATTTTAAAATTAATAAATTACGTCTATTAAAGTCTTATTAAAAAT
>MU749322.1:17168-39222 GCA_026770625.1 Nicotiana glauca | reverse complement strand
ATGGCACGGAATGACCCTTCGTGCAAATATAATCAACAATGGCACGGAATGTCCCTTCGTGCATAACATAATTAAAAATGGCACGGAATGACCCTTCGTGCAAATATAATCAACAATGGCACGGAATGACCCTTCGTGCAATATAATAAAAAATGACACGGAATGACCCTTCGTGAATTATCACTCTTCCTCACCCAAACAACAATCACAACCAAACGGGCGAGGGGAATAAACAGTAATGAGTAATGTCCCGGCAATGGAAAAACACAATTAAACAACTAATTCCCGGCAAGGGAGCAATGACAATAACTTCCACATCCCGGCAAGGGAGATAATCAATATACTCAAGTCATCCCGGCAAGGAATTTAATCACATTTCTTACCAATTCTTTCATTTCCTACTCAATAGTGTTTTATAGTTCGAGCCAACGCTCCAAAGAATTCACAAATTCACAATTGATCCTTAACTCTTCACATTATGTAGAATTCATTAATTAGCTTGGAAGAGTCCCAAATATACCAAGAACATCCAATAACAAAGCCCCACGGTCATGCTAGACACCGGTGTATAGATACCCGTCACCATACCTATACACCGTACTCGATCATTTAGCAAATAGCAATCAATAATACTCTAATCCTATTCCCTCAAGCCAAAGTTAGATCAAACACTTACCTCGAATGCTCCAAACTCAACTCAATCCTCTAGAATAACTTTACCCCTCGAATCCACCACCAAACCGCTCGAATCTAGTCACAAATTACTTAAATGTATTAACAAATGCTAATTGGATCAACTTAAATGCATGAAAATAAATTTCCCAAAGTTTTACTCAAAAATTTCCAAAACGCCCCCGGGTCCACGTGGTCAAAACCCGAGGTTCGAACCAAAACCCGGTTACCCATTCCCCCAATAGTTCATATCTATGATTTGTTTTGAAATCGGTCCCTCAAATTGAGGTCCAAATCCCCAATTTTAAGAAAACCTATGTTGTACCCAAAATCCCCATTTTCACCCATGAAAACCTTGATTTTTAAGATGAAAACATGATAAATGATGTTAATGATTGAAGAAATTAAGTGAAAATCAACTTACAAGTGGATTGGAGAAGAAAGTTTTCTTGAAAAATCGCCTATGGAGTGTTTGAGTTGAGAGATATGAAAAATGGGGTGAAAATTCGACTAAGTATGAAAAATGCAGGTCTCTGATGTCGCAATTGCGAACAGGGGTTCAAAATTGCGAACCCCGACCAAATATGGGAATTGCGAAGTTGAGTTCGCATTTGCGAACTATGAGGGATATTGGAAAGTTCGCATTTGCGAAAAACCAGGTCGCATTAGCGAAGGTCCAATATCGCAATAGCGGACAAAGGTTCGCATTTGCGAAGGTTGAGGCTAAAGGCGGGCATCGCATTTGCGATCGATTTCTTCGCATTTGCGAAGGAAGCTGCCCAGGGGATATTTCGCATTTGCGATAAAAAGCTCGCAATTGCGACCTCGCATTTGCGAGTGCTGGCTTCGCATTTGCGAAGCCTGCAGAACTGAAGCACACTAGGTTTTTCAACAATGAGAAATGCAATCCGATGCCTATTTAAAACTCTCCCGAGCCCTCGGGGCTCCAAACCAATTATGCACATAACTTCAAAAACATCCTACAGACTTACTCGTGTGATCAAATTGCCAAAATAACATCATATACATAGAATCGAGCCTCAAAACACATGATTTTCATTTCAAACTTCTTAAACTTTCAAACCTGGAACTCATAGTCCGAAACACGTCAAACGACGTCCGATTTTGACCAAACTTCACAGAAAGTGCTTAAACAATATATAAGACTTGTTCAGGGCATCGGAACCAAAATACGAGCCCGATACCATAGTCTTTTAATCAATGTTAATTTCTATTTTCCTTAATAATTTTAGAAAAATAATTTAACAGAAAAATTCTTTTACTCGTGTTTTAGACCTCGGATTTCAACTCCGGGCACATGCCCGAGTCCTATATTTTTCTACGGACCCTCCGGGACCGTCAAATCACAGATCTAGGTCCGTTTACCAAAAATATCGACCAAAGTCAACTTTAACCATATTAATATCAAAATTCTTCAAATTTTTTACAGATTTCACATATTTCAACATAAAAGCTTTCTGGCTGCGCGGTCGAACTACACACGTAAATCGAGGCAACTAAAAGTAAGGTTTTCAAGGTCTCGGAAGTGTGAGAAAAAGGGAGAAATAAGGTGATGACCCTTTGGGTCGTCACAAGGTGAGAGAATTTTAGAGAGATAAGGAGGAAACCCAACATTCAAATCATCCAATCTTGCATCTATCTTCAAGAATCAAAGAACTCAATTACAAGATCTTCATCTAAGAGGTAAGGATTTCATACCCTAGTCTTTAATCTCGAGTTTGGGGAAAAGACGGGTGATTAGTAGTATGATTCTTGGGTGTAAAATTATTATGAACCCATGTATGTACGAGTAAGTTTTATTAGAAGATTGTTGAGTTCATATGGGTAAAGATTGGGTTGAAAATGGTGGAAATCTTCAAAAAATTTAATTGAAGATTTGAAAAGCGATCCGATGTCGGAATTCAATAATTTTTGTATGGTTGAACTCGTATCGGAATGGGTATTCGAATTTTGTGAGTTTTTCTTGGATTTGAAATATGGGTCCCGCTGTTGATTTTAAAAAAAAAATGAATTTCAGATTTTAATCCGGATATTAGTAATTTCATATGGAGTTAATTCCTACAATTCGTATTGAGTATGTTGAATCGTTTTTGGATAGATTTGAAGTTTCGGACGAATTCGCGAGGGAAAGGCTTAGTGAAATTTTGAATTGGTTGCAAAGAGAGGTAAGTGTTTGGTCTAACCTTAGCTTGAGAGAATATGAGTTGAGTCTTATTTGCTACTTGCTAATTGTCAAGTACGACGTATAGGCATGGTGACGAGTATCTATACGTTGGTATATAACATGCCCGTGAGTCTTATACTTTGATTAATATGACTCCGTTATGTATTTTATATGCTCTATATGATAATTTCCATTGAGGAATATGACTTGTGGAGGTATTATTGTAATTGAACATTATAGAGCATTGACTCAAGTTGAAAATTTAATTGTTGAACATTATTGAGCATTGGCTCAAATTATATTATGAAAATGTGAAAGCAAGTGGGTTGATTGAACCCTTAGAGCATTGGCTCAAATTACAATATGAATTGTGAAAAGTTATTAGATAATCGCATGCTTTTGAGAATTTGGCTCAAGTGTTAGAGTGAGTTATGAACTGAAGGTGGAAGAAAGAGAAAGAGGTATAAATTGGATATTATTGTTTGATATTGTTTTCCCTTGCCGGGATTTGATTATTGTACTATTTTTCCCTTGCCGGGATATTATTATTTCGATATTGTTTTTCCTTGCCGGGATATTGTTTTCCCTTACCGGGATATTATTATTTTGATATTGTTTTCCCTTGCCGGGATTTGGTTGTTTCACTATTGTTCCCTTGCCGGGATATTATTATTTTGACATTATTTTCCCTTGCTGTTTGATATTATTTTTCCTTGCCGGAATTTGATTGTTGTACTATTGTTCCCTTGCCGGGGTTTCATTGTGATTTCATTTATTTACTTGCCCTTAATTGTGATTGTTGTTTGGGTGAGTAAATATGATAAGTGAGATTTGTGGATCGGGTTGCACACCGCAACAGTGATAATTGTGGATCGGGTTACACGTCGCGGCATGATAAAATAGCAAATGATATGGATCGGTTTGCACACTGCAACAGATGCTAAATGATAAATGATATGGATCGGGTGGCACGCCGCGACATGACTAAATGATAAATAATATTAGAGGAGCGGGTTGCAAGCCGCAATAGTGTTGACATATATGGATCGGGTTGCACGCCGTGGGATGACTAAATGATAAATAATATTTGAGGAGCGGGTTGCACGCCGCAACAGTGTTGATATATATTGGCCGCAACAGTTGATGATACAAGTGGTTTTAATTTGGATATTGTGTTTAATGTGGATAAAGGTTTCCTTATTCTTGTTAGTGGATGGATTTTGAATCCTTATAATAGTGATGCCGTGCACTTTCTACTGCTGTGTTTATTTGTTGTTATCAATTCAGATATTTAAACTGTTTGAATTCCTTTACAGTTATGACCCTTCGTGTTAGAACCTACAGGGTTTGCATTATTTCACCGCATTTATACATATATATACATTTCAATACTTCAAGCTTCAATAATTGTACTTTACTTAAAAGGAATTTCTACCATGCTTTGATTTATTGATTTCTCGTATTAAAGGTAATAATTCATTCGATATTGTACTTTAATTGAAAAGGGTATTTTCTTTATCAAGTGATTTCAAAAAAATAACTTCATCTCTTCTTGTTGATTTCCTAACTGGTTTGGAAGTCGTACTCTACTTTATGTTAAGTAAATGAGGCTCTTTGAACATTCTTAATTGTATTGGGTTATGGATCCTATGAACTGAGTAACATGACAATATTATTATGCAATGCGAGATAGAAATATGTGGGCACAAGGTGTCGGAGAAAATATTATAGTTTCATTTAATTGCATGGGAGTTGTCCGTGTGGTTGCAATATAAATATGGGCACGAGATGCCATAAAAATATGAAAGTGGGCTGAGACCTATATTATTATGATTATGAAATGAGGCGTCACAAGGTGACCTTTACTCAAAAGATTTTTATTTGAAAGATTTATAGGCGAAAGACTTATATTTGAAGGACTTCATTAATTGTTTGTACTTGTATTTATTATTTGTTGAAAAACAATTATGTTATCCTTGTAGCCTGCTATTTATCACCGGTTGATCATTGTTGTTATCATTGTTATTTGCTTCCTATTATTTTGTATGCTATCTTGAACAGGTTTATTTAGTAGTCTGGTCCTAGCCTCGTCACTACTTCGCCGAGGTTAGGCTAGGCATTTACCAACACATGGGGTCGGTTGTGCTGATACTACACTTCTGTACATTTTTTTTGTGTACAGATCTAGATATTTGATCGATAGTAGCTATTCATTGTGGTGGAGACTCAAGGTAAACCTGTTGCAGCATTCGCAGTCTTCGGAGTCACCTTCTTATTTTATATTCTCACTACTATACTTATTTTCTTGCGGTTGTGTTTAGAAATGGTAGCGAAAAACTCTATAGAGTTTGTGACTTGTACTATCGGGTTTTGGGAAGATGTTCATTGTATAAGAATTCTATTTCAGAAGAATTTTAGATGTTATTATTCATGGTTGTTATTCCGCAGTTATTAGGCTTACCTAGTCCTTAAGACTAGGTGCCATCACGAAACCCAACGGATGGGAAATTGGGTCGTGACATGAATATTCACCCTTATTACTCCATTCTAATCCACCCTTATTCCTCCTATTGTGGCATGCAACCCAATCCTACCGTACAATAGTAATTCACCGTTGATTGTCCTGAACATACCACCAGTATTACTCATGGTGCAGCGTGCAACTCAATCTCACTAGAAAATAGCATTCACCCTTATTCCTCCTCAATATATCATCCTCATTCGTCATGTTGTGGCGCGTAATTCGATCCTACCGTATCAGTACCGATCACACAATAAGAACATGAATTTCATAATTTTGCTCTAAACCCTCCACAATATTTTTGCCTCAAATCAAAGCAAACAAAAGACTATACAATTATGAAACTTCACTCAATTAATACTATACAGCGAGACCAACCAGAATATGCCATGAAACACTGATCCAATAATGAAATACAATGAAATTACAGAATAGTTAATACCTTCAATAAATAAAACAACATCTAATAAGAAGAAATTAAATATGGAAACACCAATAAGCATGAAACAGTTAAGACATGAAGACAATATATTAGGAAGGAGGAAAGAAATAGGCTAAACAGATAATTTGGCGGTGCAAAGGTGTTGTCGCACTCCGTTTTTTCCTCGCGGAGTCCGGGCTTCAACATTCATTAAGAGCAACTCATTTCCTTTTGAGAATTGATTATTTTAATTTGAAGAGTCGCTACATAACAGATTTAAGTTGCGTTAGGACACCTAAAGCAAATAACTAATAGACCGATTTGCATTACCAGAGATTGGGTAAGGGCTCGAAATAACCATAAGAGGAAGGTATTAGAAACCCATTGCGGTCCACAACAGTGGGTCCCAACCAAACTCTAATTATGTTAATTAGTCATTTAACAGATAGGCAGTCTAAGCACACATATAAGATAAAGGAGATTTAACAGAAAAGCAGTCTGAGCACACATATGTAAATAAGATGAGGGAAATCTTAGGTTTGTTAGCCTATAAGATCACATTGGTACAATATCCGGTATGGCTTCTTTAACTAGAGGGGTTACATGTGGCATTAGCGCACATGTCATCATATCCTTTACTGCCTAATTACCCTCCCTTTGGTCATAGCCTAAAGCATTCTAGAAACCTTAAGGTGTATCTTATGCGTGCACTACCCGTACCTTTACTTATATAGTCCCGGAGGTATTTAGGACTTCTAGTTAAGGTAGATCTAGACTCTCATACAGTAATTAAAAGGAGAAAACTCTAGGAGACAAACAAAACACATAGGACTGGACCAATGATAGAAAAGTTAAAAGGTTCACATTTACCTCCACAAATAAAGCAAGCTAGCGCACGTCTCAAACAGCAGATTTCAGATATTTCAGAGAGGTCCTATAATAGGATATCTAGGTGAGCATGACAAGCAGAGAATATGCAACATTGAGTTAAGTCATAGTGTTAAATACCTAATCAGTTTGCCTACTGATTTCAAAACCTGTTGAATCTAGGCAGTCAGAAGTAAGCAAAGCATAATTTCACAGTTTATTAGACCTTGATTATCTATAGGCTTTCCTAGGAGTGGATCAACAGTAACATGTCATCGAGACATTAATAAAGACCATAATTCTGAATCAGTAATTGGCAGACAAATTTTTATCTTATTGGACCTATATGTTGTCTAGGTACTGAAGAATGATCACAGGCGTTATAGAACTGTTTTTACATTTTATCTCTACGATCATGATGTCTAAGTGTTGAGATTATTTTTATGCTTATTCCTTATAGGCTAGGTGACAAAACTAATTTTTAAGCGTTTAAACTATAGACATGGGATTTAAGCGAGTGCAGTAAAAATCCTAGAAACATGATCTCTAATGCACATAGGAAAGTTTGTGAACATGATTGATAAGGCACTATTGATAAATGACCTAGAAACAGATTTTTAATGCAAGTGTGAGAATGCAAAAATTTTTTTTAGAATGGAGATTCATAAAAAATAGTATAATGAGCCTATAAACATGTTTTCTAATGCGCATAACAATCCTGTAAGCATGGCTTCTAATTCATGTAGATATCCATAATAGTCTTATGAGCATGATTTCTAATACATATAGACAATCATAACGGTCCTATGCGCATGATTTCTACATGATTCCCATAAAAGATATATAAAAGTTTCCTCCGTTTTACTAATATTTCCAATATCTGTTTGTACAAGAGTTACTATTACAGGCCAAATGTAAATGAGTTACAAAAATGAAATCACTATACTATAGGGAGCCTGGATAGGCCAAATAAAAACCTGAGAAACCAGGCCTTCGATCAAATCTGAATTATGCGAGCATCTCATAGTACACCAAATGATATTCCGGTGTGTCAAAGTTCCGAAGGGCCTCAAAGACCTTGAGCAATGCTCACACCAGAAACCATTTAAAGAAAATAGTTTTGTGCATAAATGTTGAAGAGCCAGCCCCAGTGTGTCAGAGTTCGGAGGAGTCTCATGGACTCCGAGGCAGTGCTCACACTGGAAAGGCAGGACCCTAGATATTCTAAGAGTATGAGTTGAAAATAGTACTTCAAAAATAGAAATAGTTTTAAGAAAATAGTTTATAAGTAAAACAGTTTAGAAGTGAGACAGGAGTAGAAGTGAAACAGGAGTAAACAGAGTCATTGCATCCCTCTGCATTCAAACAATCAAACAAAGGACAAAACAGGCTTACAACCATTTCAAACAAGCTTTAGATTGCCTAGATTCAACTCAATCCATTAGTTATCACTAGGTGAGCCACATAACATGCTGGGAATAGAATAATAATAAACGGAAAGCCATACAAAGAAGGGTAGTGAGGGTTGGGAACATAAAAGTCATTAGTCAGGAACATATAAAATAGGTCAGAAAGAAAAGCATGCCAGTTAACACAAAGCAGGTTGACAACCAGATTCCATAACACTTAATAGGGGATAGACATGCTGATCAGAAGCCAAAAAAGGAAGCACATAAACTTAACAACCAGATTACTCAATACTGGATAGGACATAGCAACATAAGTAATCATGCTGATTTAAAGCAATTGTCACGACCCAATTTTTCCTCCGTTGGGTTTCGTGATGGCACCTAGTCTTAAGGACTAGGTAAGCCTACTAAATTGCGGAATAACAACAATAACTAATAATAGCTAGAATTCTTCTGAGATGAATCCCTTATACATGAACAACTTCCCAAAATCAGGTAGTACAAGTCACAAGCCTATCTAAGGGTAATTACATAAAATAATACATCACTGTCCAAAAATACCAATGGAACTAAATACAATTGAAAGTGACTCCGAAACTTGCGAACGCTGTAGTAGGTTTACCTTGAGTATCCACCGCGACGACCCACACAACTACTATCAATTCACCTGGATCTGTACACAAAAACAATGTACAAAAGTGTAGTATGAGCACACCACGGCGGTGCCCAGTAAGTGTCAAGACTAACCTCGGTGGGGTAGTGACGAAGAACAGTCAGGACATCTACTGGTCAAATAAATTGAATAGGATATGATAATAAAACATCGAGATAAAGGAAACGAGGTAATATCAAACGCGGATAGAAAATCCAAGTACAAACATTATAATCAATGAAAGGGAGAGCACGGATATTAACACACGTAAACCCAGTAAATCAAATAACCCAAGAAATTCAACACTGACGTAATAGAGACGGAGACAAGTAAGAATATATCCAATTAAAGAAACAATGTCAACTCAATCAATCACATCATGGTTAATACACCATCCCGACCATTTTAATCCTCGATCCCTCATATCATAATCTCAACTTTCGAACTTTCAGCACATATGGCACCTCGTGCCTACATATCTTCCATCTCACTCTTAACAATAAAATCCACATGCTATACAACACAAAATGTCCTTACAAATGCACCGGAGACGTTCATGAAGTCCTATTTACATAATATAAATTAAATTTCAATTTCTAAATAAGTTTGGAAAATCGACGAGGAAAGACGAAGTTATTTACAGAAATCATTCGAGGAAGAAAGTGCCCCGTTAAATTTTAAAATACATCATCGGAAGAAATATTACCTTTAACAGGGGAGTTGATAACTAAAAACTTAGTAGAAGTTCATTTTTAAGAAAAATATAACCCAGACGATTTAATGGGATACAATAGAGGAACTAATTGAATTAAAGATGTAACAATTATTGAAGATTGAAGTATTGGAACATATAAATGCATATATATAAATACAGTGAAGTATTGAAAACATTGTGGGTTCTAATACAAAGGATCACAGCAATGAAGGAATTAGACGATTTAAAATTTTGAATTGATAACAACAAATAAACACAACGGCAGAAAGTGCACGGCATCACCCTTCGGGCCTTTACTTACGTCCTCACCATAAGAATCAAAATTCACTTTTGTTCTTTCTTGTTGCAGAGTGCAACCCGATCCTAACCATATATTACTGTTGCGGCGTGCAACCCGATACAAATCATATAATGATGTTGTGGCGTGAAACCTGATCCTTTTAATATTGTTGCGGCACGAAACCCGATCCATTAAATATTGTTGCAGCGTCCAACCTGATCCATTTAATATTTTTGCAGCGAGCAATCCGATCTATTTAATATTATTGCGGCACGCAATCCGATCCATTTAATATTGTTACGGCGTGCAACTCGATCCATTTAATATTGTTGCAGCGTGCAACCCGATCCATTTAATATTATTGCGGCGTGCAACCCTATCCATTTAATATTGTTGTGGTGTGCAACCCGATCCATTTAGTATTCAAACCAACACTAATCACAAAAGAATCTCGAAAAAGGAACAATAAGAAACAACCATATCCCGACAAGGGAGTCAATGACAAGAGTAAACACATCCCAGCAAGGGAACCAATAGTAGAGATTAAATATGTCTCGACAAGGGAATCAACTATACCCAAACTTGTACCGATAATTTAATTCACAATGAAACCTCAACTAAACAACAAGACATAACAAACACGTGATAACTACACCGGTAATCACAACAATCGAACATGTAACCTATTTGTACAAAGTCATAAAGGAACTCACAATCAAGAGTATCAAAACAATAAAGAAGGTGATCACTTCAATTAAGTCAATTAAGGGTAAATTTAACACGTATGAATTCAAGGAAAAGCTAGCAACATCATATGGAGAATATAAAGACAATTTAAGCAATTATTGAACCCAATCATAATGGAATACTCCCCACATTTTTAACATAAGGACCTAAGAATCCCTCGAGCATGTTTTCCACAAATAAGTCCGAGCACACACTCGTGACCTCACATACATGGACTACAATTAGCATAGAAGGCTCAATTCCTAAGGGGAAGTTCCCCACACAAGGTTAGGCAAGATACTTACCTTAAGGATGACAAACCGATACTCTAAGATGCACTTATCGGGTGAAAAGACCTCCAAACGGCTCAAATCTAACCAAATTAACTTCAAAATACAAATAAAACACATAAGAGACTATTTCGGATCATAAAGTTTCAATCTTGATCAAATTCTAAAAATCGATCAAAAAGTCGACCCCCAGACCCGCACCTCGAAACCCAACAAATTTTACAAAAACTGAATACTCATTCCGATACGAGTTCAATCATACAAATTTTATAAAATTCCGATACCATTTGGTCCCTCAAATCACGATTTTTTATTTTAGAATTTTTCTTTAAAAACCAACTCCTTCCCCAACCCCAAACACAATTTAAATGATAAAAGTAAGGACAAATTCATGGAATATATTTAATTATGGTTGAAGAACACTTACCCAATCAAATTACATGAAAAACCCACCAAGAATCGCCAAGAACTGAGCTCTAGAAGTCAAAATATGATGAAAATGGTGAAACACTCGATTTTGGGATATATTTTGTCTGCCCAGATTTTTGTGCATTGCGAACGCGAAGGGAGGACCACATTCGTAAAGAAGAAAAAGTGAAGGCGCTCAGGTTATTCATCGCGAACGTGACAATGCGTCCGTGAATGCGACAATGTGTCCGCGAACGCGAAGAAGGGAAATCTGATGGCCCAAGGACTGCTCTTCACGAACGCGTGAACTAGTACGTGAACATGAAGAGTGGAATGGCATAACTACGCGAATACGAGAGGGGAACACGAATGCGATGTAGGGAGAGACCGAGCTTCGCGAATGCGAATGCGAAGAAGGATTTCAGGTGGTCAGTAACATATCTTCGCTAACGTGAAGGCTGTTCGCAAACGCGAAAGAGGATACCAGAAGCAGAAAACAATAGTTCAAAAATAAGGGAAAATAGCCCGTAGCCCACCCGGAACACACCCGAGGCCCTCGGGACCCCGTCCAAACACACAAACAAGTCATATAACCTAACACAGACTCGTTCGATGTCTCAAATCACATTAAGCAACACCGAAACGACGAATCACACCATGAATCGAACTATGAACTTCCAAATCTTCCAAATTCGAAAACTTGTGTTGAAATCGATCAAATCAACCCGAAATGATGCCAAATTTTGCAGACAAGTACAAAATGACATGACAGAGCTGCTAACTCTTGGAATCTCATTCCGACCCCGATATCACAAAAGTCAACTATGGGTCAAACTTCTCCATTCTTCAAACTTCAACTTTTCTAACTTTCTCCGAAATGCCTCAATTTACCCTACGGACCTCCAAATCTAAATTCGGACGCGCGCCTAAGTGCCAAATCACCATACGAAGCTGTTGAGATCATCCGCGACCCATTCCGGGGCCGTTTACCCAAAAGTACAATTCCAATCAAATTCTCTCCGCTTAAACTTCCAAAACTAGTTTCCTTCTTCCAATTTGACTCTGAATCATCCGTCAACTGAATTAAACCATGCATGCAAGTCAATACACATATTATGAAGCTGCTCGAGACCTCAAATTGCCGAATCGGACGCAATTGCTCAAAATGACCAGTCGGGTCTTTACATCTTCCTCCACTTAAACATACGTTCGTCCTCGAACGTACCTAGAGTTGTTCCAAAGCCATTGAACCACTACATGATCTCACCATACATACACACGGAGGTGATTCTCCATCACCCAACCTAAGCAGAACTGACAATGCAATTTGGCTGAAGATCTCGTCTCCTCCTTTGCCCATATCCTTAGAACATGACCCACACCTCAACATCTGAATTTCATCATTGGACCCGAATTCCAAATCATCACACTGAACACCCCCAAACAAGCTGAATCGAGCCAAAAATTCTAATCCTGAATACAATCACATGCTGCTCCATACAACTCAATGCCCAAAGCAAGAACCTTTTACTACCGTAGCTGTTCAAATAATACCTTGGATGTTGGCAACATACCTTGCATTGGACATTAACCTTATTCCGGACCTCCACATCAATGTCCATGATAAAGAAATCTGCGGGAACTTATCGCTGCCAATGAAGTCAACAAGTCAAGAAACCCTCTCGCCCGCTAGGTCCATTATCCAAATCTTAGCAGAAAATACCCACATACTTCCAAACACTCCTCACCCCCAATACCATAGTACCACTCTCAGGTCTAAGAACCAAATCTTGACTAATACAAGTATCCCAACTGATGACTCATCATGGAAACACACAAATTCTCACACTACACAGCTCGTACACTGAACCAACAATAACTCAATTATGTAACACAAGTAAGGAAAAGAAAAGTAGAAGAATTTTCTAACGAGTGTAACATGTGCAACAACGAAAATATAGTTTTCATCAAATTGTTCCACAGGGGAAAAGAAGAACCTCAAATAAACACAAGGAAAGGGTATCTCATATAACATCCATTGTGGCGTGCAGCTCGCTCCCAAATACTTATCAAGCCAGTATAACATATAATATTTGTTGCGGCGTGCAACCCATTCCCAAATACTAGTCGAGCCAAAATGTTTGGGCTCGCTGATCATATGAACATTGATATTAAGTACAACAGAGTGCACAAATAAAACTGTGGGAAAAAGTGAATAGAAGTAATAAGATATAAAAGAAACAAGTACAGCTGAGGTGCAATGAGTAATTAACATCACGAGGGTTATCTCACCCACATCGCCATAAGGCCTGGACATAATTACAGCATGCGTGGAGAATAATCATACCGCCTCAGAAATCATCAAAACATAAGAAAAAAACACATAACATAGGCTAAGGGCACAAATCATACCCATCCTACATGGTAACATGATCAAAATTACAACCTCATAGGAGCACACAAATTGAACTTGACACACATTCTCGCTGACATTCCAAATAGGCCCAAACCAAATCCGGATCCTTCCTAATTAGGTAAATATTCTTCAAAAATCAATAGTAACATAACGATAATACATGCCATTAATTACCCCTTTCTCAATATTTCTTCATAATCCACTAACAAGAAATATCCCACATATTAGGACACCTAGTCCCAAACCTCAGGAATACTAAAAATCCATACTCGGACTTAACCATGCAGATCAAATGGCTGATACATCACTCACCTTCCATCATCCTATCTAAGCGTCCATATAAGATTCTGGCCGTGCAACAAAACATGAACCTCGGAACCCTCAGAACCCAGTAATCAGCATGCTAATAGCCACACACCCACAAACCAAAACTCAAGGTCCTTTCCAAAATACACACTCTTCACGTATGATAGCCAGTAATAACAACACTCTATTAATTTCAGATACTGATTAAGGAAAACCGCAAGGTACCACATATTCTTTATGCCCATAAAAAGACACCCAACTCAAGCCGTAGTCAAACCATTGAGAATCCTCTAAGATCCGCCCGCACGCAACTAAGCCATAGGGACTCCACCTCCCCAACTCAACTGAGTCACACAAACCATCCAATACAAGAGTGCAGCCACAAATTGTAACGACCCAGATTTCCCACTCATGGAGGTCGTGATGGCGCCTACTCGTAGAAGCTAGGCAAGGCACACATTTAGAATCCATACGTACTTCTATTTTAAATCCATTTTTACCAATTCATTTAGTAAGAAATAAATAATTAAAAAATAGCGGAATTCGTAATTAAGAGGAAGACTTAAACAAAATAAACCAAGATAATAAGGAAGATCCACATATGCCTCTACCTAGAACTGGTGTAACAACCGACCCCATGTGCTGGTAAGTGCCTAGCCTAACCCCGGCGAAGTAGTGATGAGGCTAGACATGACTACCACATAAACCTGCGTAGTTATATATATATATATATATATATATATATATATATATATATATACACACACACACACACACACAACAGGAAAATAACGAGAATAGCCATTTTAAATGGGAAGGGAACATGCTTCGGGGATAACAGATAATACAGAAATTCAAGGGAATAATAAGGAACATCAATAAATTATCTCTAACACGGATAAGGGAAATAAAAGTAGATTTCACTATCTGTACACATCTCGTTGCAGGCGTGCAACCCGATCCCATTTCTCAATATTTCTGTGGTAGGCGTACCACCCACTCCTATTTCATTAAATCTCGTGGTAGGTATACCACACACTCCCATTTCCTTATATCAACAGTTCTTCCAAACAAAATTTACTCTAATAAACGTGACAATTAATACTAATTCATAAGACAATAAGTACACAATAATTATGATTCACAGAGGAAAACAAATAATGACAAGTAGCAATTAATTATGGGTTTTAAGGAGTAATTAGGAAATTTAGTATTTAATATGTCGAATGTCAAGTAGCAATTAAGTCACATAAACATGTAGCAATTATGGCAAAAATTCAAGACATAACGTTGCACAAGGATACCATGATCCGATAATAATCAGTAACACTGTCATCATAAAGAATCACAGTAATAATGGAATAAGACAATTAATGCACTTGAATTGATAACAATAATAAATCATAACAAATGGCAATAAGTGCACGTCATGACCCTTCCTGCTTTTACTCTCATCCTTACCAAGCAGTGATATAATAAAATGTGCACGACATCACCCTTCGTGCTTTTAATCTCTTTCCTCACATATAATCAATAGAATCGGCACGAAATGGTACATCGTGCTGCACGACATCACCCTTCGTGCTTTACTCTCTTTCCTCACAATAATCAAACAATGCACAACATCACCCTTCATGCTTTAATCTATTTCCTCACAATAAACAAACAATGCACGACATCACCTTTCGTGCTTTAACACTCTTCCTCACCCAAACAACAATCACAAACAAGGGGCAAGGGAATTTAACAAATTTATAATAGACATCCCGGCAAGGGCACACAGTTAAACAATCAATTCCGTCAAGGGAATAACATCAACAATCTCAACATCCCGGCAAAGGAACAATTTAATAACTCATTCTCTTCTTTCATGTTCATTTCAAAACTCACTTTACCACTTGAGCCAATGCTCCAAAGGGTTCAATTATTCCATATACTTTCACAAGCTTTTCCCAACAATTAAGAATCATCACCAAGGCATTAAAATATAACGAATTCAAGATATTCACAATTTAAAGACTCACGGTCATGCTAGACACCAACGTGTAGATACTCGTCACCATGCCTACACACCGTACTCGACAAATACCACATAGCAATTAAGACTCAACTCCTAATCCCTCAAGCTAGGGTTAAACCAAACACTTACCTCAAACTTCCACGACCATATCAAGCCTCAACAACCGCTTTCCCTCTCAAATTTGTCTCTAAATCAATCAAATCTATACAGTAATGATGTCATAACATCAATACATGCTAAACAAATCAAACCCAATGCCCTATTATAGATTTCCAAACATTTTTCCCAAAATCCCAAAAATCGACCCCGAGCCCGCTTGGTCAAAACACGAGGTTCGGATCAAAATCAAATCCCCCATTCACCCACGAGCCTAAATATATAATTTGTTTTCAAATTCGACCCCAAAGCGAGGTAGAAATCAAGAAAAATCAAAAAGCCATAGCCATATCCATTTATCTAATTTTTACTCTAAATTACATGTTTTGGGCTTAGGAATTCATTAGATGTTGATGAAAAATGAAGGAAACAAGTTAACGATTACTAACCCATGAAGTTTTGGTGAAAGAAAGCTTCAATGGACGCCTAAGGACCTTGGAGAAGAAGGAGCTCATGAAAAGTTGTGAAAAATCCCGTCACTGTTCAGTTTTGGAAATTTTCAATAACTCAGCAAAATATCCCTTTGCGTTCGTGACAGACTGGTCACGTTTGCGAAGGGTAGCACTTGCAGACCATATTGTTCGCGAGCTAAAGAATGCGAACGCGAAGAGAAAAAGACTGGGGGTCCAGATATTGGCCTACGCGAACACGTGGGACCACATGCGAATGCGATGAAAAAATCCTGTTGAGCTTCGCGAACGCGATTGCATGTATGCAATCCCAAAAAAGAAAAAGAAGGCTAACCCTCAGGGTCAAATAATCCTACGTAAACGCGAGGGCAGTGACACGAACGTGAAGGAGGAAAAATTAGGGCATCGCGAACGTGAGAGGATCAATGCAAACGCGTAGAAGGAACTGGGTCTGCAACAGCTGAAGAAATTCTGCAATTGTTTCTAAGTCCAAAACCATCCCGAAACACCTCCTAAACACTCCCGAGCCCTCAGGGATCCTAACCTAACACATGCACTAACTCAACAACATCCTACAAACTTAATCGTGCGATCAAATCGCCAAACTATCATAAAAAATAATGAATCAAGCCTCAAAATCAATAGTTTTTCCTCAAACTTCATCAACTTTCAAATTTAGAACTTTAAGTCTGAAACACGTCACACGACGTCCGATTTCAACCAAACTTTACAGAAACATCGTAAATCACATATAAGATCTATACCGGATGCTGGAAACAAAATACGGGCCTGATACCAACACGTTCTAATAAATTTTCATTTCAATTTTCCTAAATAATTTCAGAACAACAATTTTACTCAGAAATTCATTTCTCAGGCTTGGGACCACGGAATTTGATTCCGGGCATATGCCCAAGTCCAATATTTTCCTACAGACCTTCCGAGACCGTCAAATCATGGGTCTGGGTCCGTTTACCTAAAATATTGACCGAAGTCAAATTTATTCATTTTAATACCAAAACTTAGCATTTTCACACAATTTCACATTTAAGCTTTCCGGCTACGCTCCCGGACTGCGCACACAAAATAAGGTGACTATAAATAAGGTTTTCAAGGCCTCGAAGCATAGAATGGGTAAGAAAATAGGTGATGACCCTTTGGGTCGTCACATTATCTACATCTAAAACAATCGTTCATTCTCGAACGGACAGAAGAAGGAAGTACATGAGTCGGGGAATAGATGAGGGTAATGGCTCTGCATATCGTACTCGGACTCCCAGGTCGATGCCTTAGGAGGCTGACCTCTCCACTGAACACGAACAGAAGGAGAACTCTTGGATCTCAACTGACGAACCTGCCAGTCTAAAATAGCTATCGGCTCCTCCTTTTAAGATAAGTCCTTGTCCAACTGGACAGTGCTGAAATCTGACAAGTGGGCTGGATCGTCGTGATACCTCCGAAGCATGGACACATGAAACACTGGATGCACGACTGACAAGCTAGGCAGCAATGTAAGTCTATAATCCACCTCTCCAACTCGATCAAGAATCTCAAATGGGCCAATGAACCTAGGGCTAAGATTTCCCTTCTTCCAAAATCTCGTCATGCCCTTCATAGGCGATACTCGGAGCAATACTCGCTCCCCAACCATGAAAGCCACATCTCGAACCTTGCGGTCTGCATAGCTCTTTTTCCTAGACTGAGTTGAACGAAGCCTATCCTGAATGATCTTGACCTTGTCCAAGGCCTCCTGAACCAAATCCGTACCCAACAATCGAGCCTCTCCCATCTCAAACCATCCAATCAGAGACCGACACTGCCTACCATATAAAGCCTTATAAGGAGCCATCTGGATGCTTCACTGGTAGCTGTTGTTGTAGGCAAACTCCGCTAAAGGCAAGAACTGATCCCAAGAACCCCCAAAGTCAATAACACAAGCTCAGAGAATATCCTCTAAAATCTGAATAGTCCACTCGGACTGACCGTCTGTCTAGGGATAAAATGCTATGCTCAAATTAACTCGTGTGCCCAAATCTCGCTGAATCGCTCTCCAGAAGCGCGAGGTATACTGCGTACCCCAGTCCGAAATGATAGACACGGGCACACCATGAAGGCGAACAATCTCCAAAATATAGATCTCAGCAAACCTCTCAGAATAATAGGAAATTTACACAGGAATGAAATGCGCTGACTTGGTTAGCCTATCAACAATGACCCATATCGCATCGAACTTCTTCCAAGTCAGCGAAAGTCCAGTAACAAAGTCTATAGTGATCCGCTCCCATTTCCACTCGAGAAGCTCAATCCTCTGAAATAAACCACCAGGCCTCTGATGCTCGTACTTTACCATGCTAAAAATTCAAACAACGAGCCACATATGCTACAATATCCTTCTTTATTCTACGCCACCAATAATGTTGCCGCAAATCCTGATACATCTTTGCGGAGCCCGGATGAATAAAGTAACAGGAACTATGGGCCTCCTCCAAAATCAACTCTCAAAGCCCATCCACATTAGGCACACAAACTCGCCCCTGCAATATCAAGACTCCATCCACATCTAATGTAACCTGCCTGGCACCTTCTCGCTGCACCGTGTCTCTAAGGACAAACAAATTGGGATCATCAAACTACCGATCACGGATACACTCCAATAATGAAGAACAAGCGACCGTGCAAGCTAACACATGACTGGGCTCAACAACGTTCAACCTCATGAACTGATTGGCTACAGCCTGAACATCCAAGGCAAGTGGTCTCTAACTGACCGGAATATAAGAAAGACTGCCCGTACTAGCTAACTTCCTACTCAAAGCATCGGCCACCACATTGGCCTTCCCCGGGTGATATAAGATGGTGATATCATAATCCTTCAACAACTCCAACCACCTTATTTGCCTCAAATTCAACTCCTTTTGCCTGAATAAGTACTGAAGACTCTTGCGATCAGTGAACACCTAACATGCCACACCATGCAGATAATGCCTCCAAATCTTCAATGCGTGAACGATAACTGCCAACTCTAAATCATGCACTGGATAGTTCATCTCATGAATCTTCAACTGCATCGAAGCATAGGCAATGACCTTGCCATCCTGCATCAACATTAAACCAAGCCTAATAAGAGAAGCATCACAATAAACTATATAAGGCCCTGAACCTGTGGGCAAAACCAACACCGGTGCCGTACTCAGAGCTGTCTTGAGCTTCTGAAAGCACGCCTCACACTCATTCAACCATCTAAACTGGGCACCCTTCTGGGTCAACCTATTCATCGGGGCTGCAATAGATGAAAACCCCTCCACAAATCGACGATAGTAGCCTGCCAACCCCAAGAAACTCCGAATCTCTGTAGCTGATACTAGTTTAGGCCAGTTCTCGAATGCCTCAATCTTCTTCGGGTCCACCTATATACCCTCTGCTGATACAACGTGACACAGAAATGTAACTGAACTCAACTAGAACTTGCACTTGGAGAACTTGGCATATAACTGACTATCCTTCAGAGTCTGAAGAACCACTCTAAGGTGCTGCTCGTGCTCCTCCTGGCTGCGGGAATATATCAATATATCATCAATGAAAACTATCACGAATGAATCCAAATAAGGCCTGAACACTCAGTTCATCAAGTCCATGAAAGCTGCTGGGGCATTCGTCAATTCGAATGACATAACCAAGAACTCATAATGCCTATACCGAGTGCGGAAAGCTATCTTAGGGACATCAGATGCCCTAATCCTCAACTGATTGTAGCCAGATCGCAAGTCAATCTTGGAGAATACCCTGGCACCCTGAAGCTGGTCGAACAAATCATCATTTCTCGGCAGCGGATACTTATTCTTGATTGTTACCTTGTTTAATTGTCGGTAATCAATTCACGTTCTCATCGACCCATCCTTCTTCTTGACAAATAACACGACACGCCCTAAGGCAAAACACTAGGTATAATGAAACCCATCTCAAGCAAATCCTGCAACTGGTCCTTTAACTCTTTCAACTTCGGTGGGGGCATACGATATGGGGGGATAGAAATGGGCTGAGTGCCCGGAGCCAAATCAATGCAAAAATCAATGTCCCTGTCGGGTGGCATACCCGGCAGGTCTGAAGGGAAAACATTAGAAAACTCCGGGAAAATGGGTACAGAATCAATATGAGGGACCTCAACACTGGAATTACAAACATAAGCCAAATAGGCCAAACACCCCTTCTCGACCATACACCGAGCCTTCACGTATGAGATAACATTGTGGGTAGAATAACCTGGAGCACCTCTCCACTCTAAACGAGGCATACCCAATAAAGCTAAGGTCACAGTCTTGGCATAACAGTCCAAGGTACCGTGGTAATGTGATAACCAGTCCATCTCCAATATAACATCAAACAAACCACGTCCAGAAGAAGCAAATCTACACGAGTCTCAAAATTGCCAATAACCACTATACGTGAACAATGGTCGCAATCCACCACAATAGAATCACCCATCAGCGTAGACACATAAACAGGGCACTCAAAGAATTACTAGGCATGACCTGATACAACGCATAATAAAATCGAAGCTTCTCTACCACGTACCAGAACAATACTTGCACCTCCACCTCTAATACCTTTACCTCTACCTCTAGCGTCTCTACCTCCACCTCTAATACCTTTACCTCCGGCTCTAGCATATATACCTCCACCCCTAATACCTTTACCTCCTCAAGTCCTCCGAGAACGAAGCTGATCTATCAATGGTCCGTGCTGCTGCTCAGCTAAAGAAGCGGTACATGACCTCGCCATTCGCGAAAGGACAAGAGTAGAAGTTTCAATTTAACATTGAGAAAACAAAATCGCACGATAGGGAAGAATAGAAGCGAAACTTTTACTAACTCTGTAGCCTCTGAGGGATAAATAAAGACGTCTCCGTACCGATCTCTCAAACTCTACTAAGCTTGTCCGTGAGTCGTGAGGCCTATACAACCTAGAGCTGATACCAACTTATCACGACCCGGATTTTCCACCCTTTGGGGTCGTGAATGCGCCTACTCGTAGAAGCTAGGCAAGCCACATATTTAGAATCTATAAGTACTTTTGTTTTAAATCCATTTTTACCAATTAATTTAGCAAGAAATAAATAATTAAACAACAGAGGAATTCGTAATTAAGCGAAAGACTTAAACAAAATAAACCAAGATACTAAGGAAGATCCACATATGCCTCTACCTAGAACTGGTGTCACAACATTCACATAACACTAAGATTTACTACATACAACCGTTTGAAAGAGAATAACATTGTCTGTCTCGAATACAAGATATAACAGAACATAAATAAGGATAAAGGAGACATCGAGCCTGTGGACGCTTGCAAGGCTACCTCGGTGTCTCGGAGGACTGAAGGTTGGCTCCCGAGCAACTACTGCTGTCCGGTACCTGTATTTGTGAAATAGAGCACAGAGTGTAGTATCAGCACAACCGATCCCATGCTGGTAAGTGCCTAGCCTAACCCCGGCGAAGTAGTGACGAGGCTAGACAGGACTACCATATAAACCTGTATTGTTATATATATATATATATATATATATATATATATATATATATATATATATATATAACTGCTTT
>MU749321.1:24055-53060 GCA_026770625.1 Nicotiana glauca | reverse complement strand
GGGGGGGAGGGAGGGAGGTGTTAAGCACCCCCCAAGATCCACTAGTGTTGTTCCCGGCCATGCTGTAATTGTGACTGTAGATACAACAAGTAAAAAACCAAACATATAATAACTGAAAAAAAAGTAAAGACATGCTGGAATTTGGGAGTAAGCGACTTCATGATTATTTTAAGGATGTACAACTGCAGAAAAGTGGGGCCAACTAATTGGTACAAATAATCAAACAAAGGAATAAAAGGGGGCGGAGATTTGGAGAAGAAGCAACACCGGAAATTAGATAACTAAAAGTGATTTTTAAATGGTTGTAGTAAAAGATGAGGTTTAAAATAACTGAAAATTAACAACTTTAAAAAAAATCTGGAAAGAAAAGAAAGTAAACAAATAAAGGGGGAGGGGGTCCTAGGTTTAAGTTACGGAATGGTCTCATTACTTATTGCATGCTATTACCCATCCTAATCCTATCAGTCACGGAGGCATTTGAGACTACTAATCCTAAAAGAAGGAAGGAGTTGGGGGCATTTTTACAGTTTAAAAGGATAAAAGTCTAAGGCGAAAACAAAATACATAATGCAGTTAGGGAAAACACATAGCAGATTAAAGGCTCAAACATGCCTCCTCACTTAAAGAAGCAAATTATCTAGCATGACTTAAAATATTGGTTATATTTCGAATTAAATTTAAAGCGTTAGGACAAGCTGCTTTATCACATATTTCTCATATCAGAAGTCCGAATTAGGCCTTGTCTGGTTGTAGTTTATGAGGGACTGACACACTTGATTAATTACCTACAGGTTTGCCTAGACGAGGCCTATAAGCATAACATCTAACAATGCAGAAGGTGTACTGATTTTAAAGAAATGTTACTGGTTGTATAAACAAGGATCTGTAGATTTTAAACTATCTTTCTACTGATTTTTAACTCATAGGTGAAATAGACGAAGTTGATCAACTGATTACATCCTATAGGCATGATTTCTAAGCGTTGTTGTTTTAAGACGACTTCGTAAGTGCAGGAGTCCTATAGGCATGGTATCTAGAATCAAGTTGATTATTATTAAACCTATGATTATTTTCCTAATGACAGACGTGTATGCAGAGGTGCAGAAAAAAAACTATAAGCATGATTTCTTTATGCAGAAATTTATAGGCATGGTTTCCAGTAATGAAACAATCTTATAGGCAGGATTTCCACGTGTAATGCAAAACTTATAGGAAGGATTTCTAAATGCGTAAGTGCAGAAACTTATACATGATTTCTATATGCAGAAACTTATAGGCAAGAGTTCTATATGTTATGCATGAATGCAGAATTTGTAAATAGTAATCCCTATGAGCATGATGTCTACCCATATGCATACATAAATGACCCTCCCTTTTTCACTAGAACCCCAAAGTTATTACAAATTATTACATACCCGAATAAATCAAGAAGGATAAAAAAAAATTACATCAGAAATTCAAGCTACAACCAAATAGCCTAATTCAGACTCAAGGTCTAACAATATGACATAAACAAATTTCCAGGATCACTTTTCCAAGACTTTTCTCTTATTTGGGATGTGTCAAAGTTCCCTAAGAACCTCAAAGGGCTACGGCTTGTGCTTGCACCCCAAATACATTGCAGAATGAGATTATAGTGCAGTGTGGACGGGACAACCCTCAAATGTCCAAGTTGTGAGGGAACTCAAGGTCCCAAAGCAAGGCTCATAGGAGGGGGGCAGAACTTAGAGTCTAAGAGTAAGTGTAAGTGCATAGAGGGAATTAGGGATTCCAGGGTAGGCTAGTGGTCATGCCCAGCAATCAGGAATGCTGGTACACCCCTGACCAGCCTATTAGCCCAAATCTTAGGAGTTAGGATCCATTGAAGATCAAGTTTAGACCTGAGCAGTAATTTGGATACTGCCAGGCCAAAACCCTAACTCAGACACATAGAGGGGAATAAGGGGTAGGGATTCACAATAAAAACAAATGCAAGGAAGGAACATACATAGTTTAATCACTGAACATGAACAACAAAGTAAACAAGAATGTTGAATCTATAAAGTAAACACATAGAGGTGAAGTAGAAAAAATTAAATTAGACATACTAGTTTCAGGGAAAGCAGGTAAAAAAAATTAGTAGTCTTGAAAAGGCAATTTGTGAGCAAGCAGTTCCAAAAGATCTCAGAAGAGCAGAGTGTTGAGAGAGTATTGAACTCAAAGCAGTATTGTAAGTGTGTAAGTTGAAAGTAAAAAGTTCGAGGCATTGAACTTGAAGTTTTTTTTTTTAAAGTACAGAAGGGTAGTCCCTTTTATAGTGCAGAAAAGCAAGTAAGAAAGGTAAGAAAATAGTTTGCAATCAATCACATAAAATTAAGGATTTGATTTCAAACGGGTAGAATACAATTAAGTAAAGAAATTTGATTAAAACTTTTCAAAGTAGCATAAGAAGGGTAAATACACAAAAGTTATTTAAAGGAAAAGTTCAATGGTACACGACTTGAAAAGAATAAGGAAAGCGATTCAATCAAACAGCCAGGGAAATCAAAATTACAGGCCTAATTCGAATGAACCAGGTCAGAAAAGTTAAAGGGGGTTCAATTAGGGAAAATCAGTATTAATCAGTCATGCCTTATTAAAAAGGGTTTCGGAATCAATCAATTAGTTGGTAAAACCTTTTGAAAGCAGAGTCCTTATATATAAAGCACACAAATATGTGAACAAAGAAAGCATTGTCAAGTTATTTAGAAGAGAGTTTAATCAAAGAAAGGTTCGGAATCATAAGCAAGAAAGGGTACAAGTCCAATTTGTAGACTCACAATGAGTCTAAGAGTCCAGGGTCCCAAAGTAACCCTAATTCAAACAAAAAATCTAAATTGCCAAAGGAAAACCTAAATCGGGGTTTCAAGATGAATCAAACAATAAAGATGAGAAGGAAAGCCACTCGATAGAGGTTCAGAAGTCTTTTCAAAAGACTTTTGAGAAATAAATAGACACGATACAAAGTTAAAAGCATGGAGAACACGTTTCGAGAGAAAGCTCAGAACTTAAACAAGTTTAGAAGAAAAAGTGATACAAACTTGGGCAAAAACATATGAATCATGCTTAGTAAGAATACAAAAATAGTCCAGTAAAGCAAACAACATCAAAGAACTCACAGTAAACACATATAGTAGAGGAGCAAGGAAAACATGACACGGATTAACATGTGAGTATAGGAGTAACATGTATAGTAGAAAAAGAAAGTAGAAGAACAGTACATGCGTAATAAGAGAAGTCATACGAGCATAACACTGACAAACACACATAAAGAAAGAATAAGAAAGATGCCTTTGAAAATCCTTTCAGAAACCTTAAATCGAAATTAAACGATTTTAAAAAGAGAATTTGGGGAAAACCATTAAAACGTTTAATAGAACACAGATATTTTCTAGATCTAAGAAAAATAAGCAAGTAAACGGGTTACAGATAAAACCCTAGAAATGAGAAAGGTCTCGAGGAAAGTCATATTCTGAGTCCAAAAGGCTTATAGTGCTTAAATATACTGGGGCAATGGCCGGAGAAGCCATAGATCTACAGATCTGAGAAGATCTGAACGAGAACCTTCGAGGTCAGATCTCAAATCATCAAACAAATAAGGTTGAGTGGTGGGTAAGGGTGAGTGTGGACCATCCATGGCATGAGAGGCCATGGATTTCGGTGAAAGACGGTGAAGGAAGGTGGGATGAGGTTGGGGTTCCGAAGAGCTGATGAGATGATATGAGAGAGTTTAGGATTCCATGGCGGCATGTCAGGTGAAAATGAGGGGGATTAGGGTAGGTCGTTTTGTTTAATTATGGAAGGGTAAGTTTTGGCCGTTGATCTTGAGTGATCAACGGTCCAGGTTTAATTGGGTATGTAGGGAACGGGTTGGTCGTTCGGAATTGGGTCGTGGGTTGGGTTAAAATTGAAATGGGCCAGTTTAATTGGGTAGAATTGAGTCAATTTAGGGGCCAAAATTGAAATGAAATGTGGCTGAATTGAAATAAAAATGGGGCTAAATATTAAACATCCAATTTTCCCTTTTTGTTTATAAAAAATAGTAAAGATGATTTTAAAAGCAAATTAAAAATACTGAAACAATCAATAGTGCATAAATATTAATTTAAAAATACTCAACCAATTTTACAATTATAAAATGCTATTAATCTTAAAGTAGTCTACAATTGCAATTATATGCAATTTAGTCTTTTAAATACAAAATAAATTTCTAAGAAATATACAAAAATCACCTTAGCTATATTTTGGTATAAATATGAGAATAAAATTGGTCATTCACCAAAATGATAATCTTTGAGAATAATTATTGAATTTTATACTGCTAAAATAGACAATAAACTAATTTTGAAAATCTTTAAAATTATGTAAAATACCAAAATACTTGGGCATGCTTATATATGCATGTACATGCTATTTTGAAAGTATTTTGTATACGAAAATACATAGGGAAAAATTGGGTATCAACAAGGGGTTCGATATGTGGGTAACAAAGATGTCATCTTCTTGGGGTTCATCCCTGAGCTGGTAAAGCAAATTAGAGTCCGGTACTCGGGACCTACTATTCTTTTTGGGCTTGTAGGACCAAGTGGCCGACCTCTTTTTAACCTTCACCTCGGACCCCTCGGAGCTCAAAGACTTTCTTTTCCTCTTCTTCTTTTCCTTCGGGATAGTCTGAGATGTCCCATAACGGAGGGATCAACAGATGGGGATACATCCTCGCCTCACCCCCTTTTAGCGGCCTAACTTTAGTAGTCTTAGGCAAACCTACAATGGCAAAATAAAGGGTTAGCATTATGTATGTTCAGGGAATAATATTAACTATTCTAAAAAGAGCCTTACCATATGAACATGCCTCCCATCAGCTCTTCGAAAGCTTGCGCCACAAGCGCTTAAAATACGATATTTACTTGAGATGCCTTCGATCCACTCTTTGAGGCGGGGGACCGCATTGGGAACCCGATCAACAGTTGCACGATCACAAATACTGACGATGAGAAAGGGAACAAGGAAAACTTAACACTTAAGGAAGGAGAACACTTACGAGATGCATTCCTCTTCTCAAGGAACAGCAGAAACTCGAGAGGTATTAAATATTCGGTCTTCACTTAAATGAAGCGCCCCTGCCAACCTCGATCACATTCCTCGTCAATGCTCGAAAAGGTGCCTTGATGGCCCGGCGAACGAGTTTGATTAGTCTCTCTCAGAAAATTCAGGGACTATATAATCAGAGTAGGTAGTAGAGGGTAAACCGAGGAGACTCTGTGTTATTAGTGAAGTAATGGAGGAGGATCACGATCCTCCAAATAGACGGGTGGATTTTCCCAATACACACCTCGTAACTCTTATAGAAGTTCAAAACAACTGAGTCCACCGGGCCCTATGTAAAGGAATAAGTGTAAGCACTTAAGTACACCTCCACATTAGTGGTGATATCGTCATTAGGCCAGGGGAAAACCACGTCCTTACCTCCCCAGTTATAGTCCTCTCGGACAATGGGAATGGTATCTTCGGTGACAAAGCATATATATCTCGATGCCCCTTCACCTCGGTCTTGTTTGGATGAGTCCTTCTCAGCTTTGAAGTCATCTATGATTAAAAAACCCGGGAATAAAACTTTTCATAGGGGGCTCAGGGCTGCTTCTGTGGCAGAAACTTCGGAAGCAACTACCTCGGTAGCAGCCATCTCGAGAGTAACCACTTTCGGGGACGACTTCCTCGGTACCTGTGACTGGGTGAGAAGATAAAGAGATAGCCTGCAGAGGAACTGATTTGAAAGTCTTGGCCATTGCAAGTCTAGAAAATATGTGAAGATTTGAAGTTTGAAAGTGAAGATATAAGGTTCTGGATTGAAAATCAAAGAAAATGTATGAAGGTTTTAAGGACGAAGATCTAGGTAAACTTAAGAACAATTATAAAGATTTGAAGGTTAAAGGTAAAAAGATGAAGATTAGAAAGAGTTGGAAGTTGCTAGGGATTTTGAAGATTAGAGCTAAAAGGTCAAAAAGTGGAAAAGGTACAAAAGGTCGAAGATTTTATAGGAGAAAACGTAACCATTACGCGATGTTTCACATTCGGAGGCGACCAACTGATGGTTTACACGTGTCCGAAGTTAGAGCGACACAACTGATGGGACATTTCGGCTCCTTTATCGTCTCAGTTATAAGTTACGAAGGAAGGAACCGGGAAACATTTACCGTTTCCCACACGTGGGTTAAACAAAGCAGAGACATGACTGCATGGGATCAGAATCGAAGCCAGGGATTTCTTGTACTAGGGGCCGAATGGAGTGCTCACCACTGGGTCTGGCAAGACAACGCTCCCCGGATCCAGAGCGAGCTCCTAAACCTTGGAAAGCACTACAAATGGTTGCAGATGACTAACAGAAAGTCGTGATATCCGTAACCAACCGGATATCACAGCGTGAATCTCGCATGATATTGGTAGCATATCGGTAATTGACGAGAAAAGAGCATTTTTTTTAAACCTTTTTTAGAACTTTACTAGGGATGAAACTCTACTACTATATTAGGGGAATTTTTTTCATTCAAAATACACAATGTAACACGCATATCAAAGCAATAAAAACTTGTTTCTCTGGTTTCTAGTTAGTGAGAATCTCTTATTTTTATCATAGTTCTTCATATACCTTTGGCTTCGAATCGGGGGCCCGGTCGAGGGCAAAATCACTATTAAGATAAAATCCGAGCCAGGACTCAACGTCACCACTTGTTTGGTTATTGATTTAATCTTTAATTCGTTTATCTAACATTCTTGATTACTTATATTGAATCTATCCACATATCCTTAAAATCGCATACAAATTTAATTGTTATCGTTGTAAGGGTAAACACTTTTCTTCCTATTTTTTTATTTTTAAAATTCGCTTATTGTTGTCTTAAATGATTATTTATTGTTTAGAAAGTAAAATTTGTTGTTATAGTAAAATATATTATAAAATAAATTTAAGGGCCTCTCAATATGGTTTCGCCTTACGCCACGAAATCCATTGAGCCGCCCTACTTTAAAAACTCCACAAGATTGTTGAATTCATTCTCACCAATAGGGGTGTACATAGGTCGGGTTGGTTCGGATTTTACAATTACCAAACCAAACCAATTGTGTCGGATTATTAAATCTAAAGACCAAACCAAACCAATAAAACTCGAGTTTTTCACTCTCGGTTTTTCTCGGGTTTTCTCGGGTTTTCGGGTTATTCGGGTTTTTTTCCCGTAAAATTTTCGTAGAACAAAATATATAAATTATGCTCAAAATATTTCTTTAGTCCTAGTAAGATACAACTATATAAAGTATTTTCCAAGAAAATAATACAAAATATGATATGTCATGGCATTATCCTAAAATATTCAACAATAAAGACAATAAAATTATGTAATATAAATATTGCTAATTAAAAAGCCATAATAAAAATAAACATAATCTAAGATTACTAAATCATGCTAAAATAAGGGAGTATTAAATACATGACTAAATGCTAAAGAAAAAATAAAAATAGGTTATGCATTTTTATCTAAATTATTGCAAAACAAAACATAGATATTCAATACATTCTCGTTCGTAATATTGAATTAAATGTCTTTTGTTAGCATTAATATTGATTTGATTTTGGTTTGGGCTTTTGTTAACACTATTTAATTTATTAATGTTAATGACTATAAAACTTATTGAAACATTCAAAAGTTCTAAGTCTAACCTTGAAATAATACCTCAAAAAATAAATTATGAAATCTTGAAATATTTATAAATTACATCACAATAAGTATATTTATATATTAAATATATTTATAATTTATATATATGTAATGTCGGGTTGGTTTGGTTTCGGTTTGACTTTCTTTAGTTAAAACCAAACCAAACCAATTATGGTCGGATTTTTTTTTCCAACACCAAACCAAATCAAACCAATCCATAGTCTTTTTCTCGGTTTGACTCGGATTATCGGGTTGGTGCGGTTTGTCGGTTTCCTTTGTACACCCCAACTCACCAATATATCCATTGTCATTAGCATCTGCAGCTTTTATGCCGCTGCTGCCCTTTAGCCTGCTGAACCAAAAAACGTTGGATCTTATAAACGTAAGTCCAATCATTAATGAAATCAAAATGTGGATCTTATATAAATAAATAAAAATAGTTGATCTCGTCTAGATGATTAGATTAATATGGCTAACTAAGAAGAAGATTCAGAGACAAGAAGATAAAAAAAGTAAAAAAGAAAAATAGAGTGTCGCGAGTTACAATTTGAGTTTAGATTTGGGGTTTTTCCTTAACAAGAAAAATGGATATCACATCCTCTAACAAAAACGAAATCAGGATATGCTCCGATCTGTACATGATCTAGAAGACTAGCTTCTAGAGAATTGACATTTATTTTATTCTTTTAATTTTGATCGACAGGGGTTTGGTCTACTCCCTTATTGCTCTTTGTATTTTCTTTTTAATAAAATCAGCCACCAGTATTGATGGTCGGTGCCGGATATGCTTTTGCCAAATGGTTCATCTACACTTAATATTTTTAACGTGAACTTAAATATATATGAATAAATCCACTAAAAATTAGTTGGAACCCACATATGACTTTAAAGTACAATAAGTTCAATGCTAAGAAGTAAGAAGCTTAATATCGAATCCATCAAATATAATAGTTCCTGGGTGCTCAATGATAACATTAAGTTAAAAATAACGTTGAGTTCCTGATATGGTATAAATATACACAAAATGTAGTTGTTCTTCGTGATAACATTGAGTTAAAAAATAGTTCAAAATATTATTTAGGCACTTTAACTATCAAAGGACCATACTACCATTTTAATTTCGTCATTTCAAATAAACCTAATAAAAGAATATCACAGAGGGCTAAAAACGCCAGGACTTTAGTCTAAATGTACGCACCAAATGTAGTAAATTTCTGCATTATATATTGTGTCAAAGATAGTTCAAAAGATATAGAGGCATTTGAACTGTATATATCAAAGGTGAAAGGACCATGTCAAGATTCATACGGTAAAACGTACGTGTACATTACTACAATCATTTCCTATAGATCTAATAAAGCTTAAATATCTGTTTCATAAGTAAATATTGGTCAAAATATGCAGCATCCAATGGATTTGACTTATCAAAAGTAGAAAGTTAGATTAGGAGATGGGAAAAGCGGGATAGGTTCATCCTAAGCATTAATGTGTGTTGTGAGATGAATTGAATCAAGTTATCAGCTTTTTCTTTATTTATATATATATTCTTTCTTTTATAGACCGGTCCGCATAAAGCACCCACTTAAATATGGAAAGTAGAAAATAGGTGATACCAAATAGGCAGTTGGATTGATGCAACCATATGCAGTTCACAATAACCATAAAGAGGCAAGTGCAGGGAGGGGCGAACGTAATGTTTGAACCGACAGGTTCAATTGATCAACCCATAAATTTTGACGCGGGGTAAAAGGTTATATGTAAAAATTAATTGAAATTATAATAGTACTTTCTATCCATTTTAAATACCTTTTTTTGGTTGTTTTCTCATATATTAAGAAATTCATTTTTTAATATTCATTGATAATAAAATTAATCATATTAACATTAGTTTGTTCATTGAAAATATAATAAATACTCATAGGCTCTTTACTTCAAGGGAAATTTTGAAAAAAAGAATTTAATTCCTTTTTTATATTTGAAAAAATTAAATATTGTGGATCACACAAAAAAGAAAAGATATGTACTCATAACTTTATAAAATAATAAGTTCAATACTAAAAATCTTGAGTATATAACCCATACGATGCAAATTTTGGATTCGCCTCTAAATATAGGTGAGATAGCCTCAAGGTAGTTGCATGGTTGGAGCTAGGAATTTAAGCAAGGGGATTTAATAACCGCAAAGGCGTCACATTTAATATACAGATCTATATTAAGGCGATTAAATCATATAAATAAATACAAAAGAAACTGTTGTAAACCTATTTTCACAATATAATTTTCCGGCACAAAAATCCAATTGAACCCCTCTTACTAAAGGTAGCAACATTCTGCGCCCACAGGAACTGCTGATAACCATTCCCTCATTTTTAATCAATCTTAAAGAGAGAGATTCCTGTTTTTGTTAATTAATTAGTTGTATCATTGCCAGATTCATTGTTTCTATAGAACATTCTTGTAAAGTAAGCTGATTAGTATATTAATATTAGTACGTACCCTTTAAGTATATATGCAGAATTCTTTTGCCGATATACCAGCAGTTTTGTAACGGCTGATCGGTCGTTTTGTGTATATGCATTTTGTTTTCGCTGTTGATTCTCCACACATGTATATTTATAGTTTTAAAACTTGTGCGGTTGGTTAGTTTCGTTCCGGGAAGGTTTTCAGTTGATTTGGACTCTTTGGTTCTTCGCTTAGAAGACTAAGTTAGAAATGTTGACCAAAGTTTGACTTTTGTGAAACGACCCCGAAACGGTGTATTGATGGCTCCGATAGATCGTCTTATGATTTTGGGCTTCGACATATGTGATGAATCGAATTTGGAGGTTCCTTGGTTGATCTGACTCTTGTTTCACTGAAAGTTGACAATTTGAGGTTTAGAAGATTTTTCATGTTTGATCGTAGGTTGACTTTTTGCTATCGGGTTTGAAATTTGGTTTGGGGACTTGGAATAGGTCCGTTGTGCTGGTTGAAACTTGTCTGCAAAATTTGATGTCAATCGGAGTTGGTTAGATAGGATTCAGATGCTTCGTTGCAAATTTAGAGGTTCTTGAACTTTTCTTTGAAATTCATGCGTTTTGATGTTCGATTTGTAGTTCTAGATAAAAAATTTGTGTTTTGGTTACGCGAACGAGTCTGTATGATATTTTTAAGACTTGTGTGTATGTTTGGTTTGGAGCCCCGAGAGCTTGGATGAGTTTTGGACGTGTTTCGAAATAGTTTTGGACTATTACAGGTTGTTGGTGTGTTGGTGTCTCTGATGTCGCAATTTCTAAAACCAACCTCACATTTGCGAAGTGAACACGTGAAGGTCAGGTATCGCAACTGCGATGCCTCACTCGCAATTGTGAAAATAGGTGAGTCTGGGTAGGATCACACTTGTGATATATTTTATCGCATTTGCAATGGGGACAAGGTTCGCAATTGCAAATCCATTGTTGCATTTGCGAAGTTCCCTATAGGCTGTCAGTAGCCGCATTTGTGAGATTTTCTTCGCAATTGCTGTATCTGCAACTGAACAAAAGGTTGAAAACTCGGGATTATTTTCTCTCAATTAGGAACTCTAGACTCGGTAAAGGCGATTTGGAGAGGGGATTTTCATCTACAATCATTGGGTATATTTTTCTAATCAATTTCCAACTATATTTCATGATTATATACTAAATTTAGTATCAATTTATGATAATCAAAGAGGAAATTTTGGGATTTTCATCTAAGTTTTGAAAAATAAAAAATTGGGTTTTGAGAGTCGACTTGGATCTCATTTGAAAACAAGATACAATATGGACTCGTGGGGTTATGGGCCGTGGAAATCTAACCTTGGATCCAGGTTTCGACCAGATGGCCCTAGGGTTGATTTGTTGACTTTAGGAAATTGTGTAAAAATCATATATTTGTCTATTGTAATTATTTTTCCTTGCATTATTTGATGATATTGAATTTGTTTTTTGTAGATTTGAGGCGTATAAAGGCGGATTTTAGGAGAAAAACTATTTTCAAAGGTTGATTTGGCCTAGTTGAGGTAAATATCTTGCGTAACGTTGTGTTGGGAAACTACCATTTAGGATTTAGGTTATTGTATACTAATTGTACTATGTGGAAGACGTGTACACAAGGTGACAAGTGTGTATACGGGCTATATGTGGTTTTTGGACCGGTTTAGACTTTTAGACTTCTTCCATGTATTTAGTTGAATTTGTTATAATATGTTACATCTTGCATTGTTAAATGTACTCTCAGGTGCTCTAACTGACGTTGCTAGCATTTGTTCTATTCTTTATTGTTGTATTTGCTCTCATATGTTTTAGTTAAAGTTGCTACCTCCCTTGTTGTCTTGTTACCCCTTTTTATTGTTGAATTACTCCTACTTGAAGTTGCTAATTCATGAAATATCTTCTTATTGGGTTATTAATGTTGAAATTGTGAAATTCATTATCACATTGAGGTTAAAGTTGTTAATTTTTGAGATATCTTTCCTTGTTGAGTATTCCTCATTCACTTTTGTTGTTATTGAGATTCTTGTATACACTGTGATTGAGCCATGGGCTATATGTTGTGGTAACATTAGTATTATTGATTTTGGCAAGTGTTGTGGCATGTGGGCATATGTGTTGTGAGTTGACTATTATGTTGTGATATTGATACGCATGTGGTGGTATAAGGATAGGGGTTGATACATATGTTGTGAGATAAGGTGGGATTTATATGTATTTTTCTAGTAAGAGAATTAAAGTCACGCAGTGAGATTGGGGTGGGGGGAGGGGTAAAACATGTGTAGCTATTTCGGAAAAATATTTATAAAAATAAATTCAAGGATCACACACTGATATAAGAAATATTGTGATTGCGATTGTGAAATAAGGTTATGAGGTGCGGTACCTCGGCTGTGATTCTTGTTGTACTTCCTATGTTAAAAAAGCTTGTTGGTTGAGTAGCTCTTGTTGTATTTTCATTGTCTTATTTATAATTGTCCGTATTTGACTACTTGTTGTTTCATCATATATTCACGTTGCCTTTACTGCTTAAATTTTTGTTGTTAGCTAACATTATTGAACTTCTTATTTGTCATTTACTTCCTCGCTTTCAATATTTATACTATGCCATACTATGTTCAGTTTTCTTATCCTAGTAGGTGTCTTGACATGACCTCATCACTACTCTACCGAGGTTACGCTTGACACTTACTAGGTACCATTATGGTGTACTCATACTATGCTTCTGCACATGATTGAACTGCTTATTTGTCCTTTACTTCCTCGCTTTCAATATTTATACTACGCCATACTATGTTCAGTTTTCTTATCCTAGTAGGTGTCTTGACATGACCTCATCACTATTATACCGAGGTTACGCTTGACACTTACTGGGTACCATTATGGTGTACTCATACTATGCTTCTGTACATTTTTGTGCAGATCCGGGTACATCTGCTAGTGCCGGACGCTAGTGATCATTAAGCAATTAGAGATTAGTACATTTCTGTAGAGCTTATGACTCAGTCTCACCGAGTTTTGAGATTATTATTTTGTGGTTCTGTATTGAAGTTAATATGAGACTTCGCAGTTTTATTTCATATTTTTAGTCGTTATTTTTATCATATCCTCGTGTATGATAGGCTTACCTAGTCTTAGAGACTAGGTGTCATCACGACATCCTAAGATGGGAATTTGGGGCCACAACAGGTTGGTATCAGAGCTCTAGGTTCATAGGTATCACCAGTCATAAGCAAGTTTAGTAGAGTCTTGCCGATCAGTACGGAGTCATCTGTACTTATCTTCGAGAAGATACTAAACTATTAGGATATTCCACTTCTTTAATTCCTTATTGTGTGAATTTGTGAGTACAAAATCCGAGTCTTTGTCTTTTTATTCTCTTACTTGTGGTGTGGACATGCACTTTTGGATCCGATATTCAAACACTCGCGCCCCTGCTAGAGTTGTGCAAGGACGGGGCCAAGGCAGAGGCCTATAAGGGGAAGATGTTGCAGCTAGAGAAACTTGCCCAATCAGTGACTGAGTAGCCATGGTCGGGGGACAGGAACCCGAGGCACCTGTTACTACCCCTGGACTTCAACAGACCCTAGCACAGTTTTTTAGCATGTTCAGTGCTATAGCTCAGGCAGGATTGACTCCCCTTGCACCAGCTACACACTACAAAAAAACTGGAATTAGCTACGAACTTCGTCGCTAATCTGTCGCTAAAATGCTCGTCGCTAACAGAATCTTTAGATAATCCATCGCTACTCCGTCGCTAAATGAGATTAGCGATGGATTTTTCTGTTTAGCTACTGATTTTGTCCGTCGCTAAACCCTGGTTTTTTAGTAGTGACATAACAGACTGGTGGGAGGCGCTTAGACTTTCGCGACTCGTACCCCAGAGCATCGGGTTTATATTGATTAGGTCCTGGGTGTCGTGCCTGCACATCCCGTTATGCTGGACTTGCCTGAGGTCAGGCAAGAGGCATCTGAAGAGGAGTGTAGGAGACTTCAAAAGTTCAAAAATTATGATTCTCCTACTTTTAGAGTCACATATACCGAGGATGCATAGGGTTTTCTAGAGAAGTGCCACCTTATTCTCTGTACCATAGGTATTGTGGAGGAGAGCAGAGTTTCTTTTACTACATTTCAACTGTCAGGAGCAATGTATCAGTGGTGGCAGGCTTATGAGGAGGGTAGGCCAGCTGATGCAGCTCCACTAATGTGGACTCAATTTTTAGAGATGTTCTTTAGAGAGTTTGTTCCCAAGACCCTTCGTGATGCATGGTGCATAGAGTTTGAGCAGTTGCATCAAGGGACTATGTCAGCATCAAAGTATGATATCAGGTTCAGTGAGTTATTTCAAAATGCACCTGCCTTGGTTTGTGCGGTCAGAGACGAGTCTGCAAATTCATCGAGGGCCTTAGTTATGGTCTTAGAATCAGCATGGCTTAGAAGTTGGAGAGGGATACTCCGTTTCAATAGGTGGTAGAGATCGCGTGAAGCCTGGAGGGTATGCGAGGTTGAGATAGAGAGGACATGGGGGTCAAGAGGCCTCGGTATTCGAGAGGATATAGTGGTGCCCGTTCTCTAGTTGCACCCTATCATGGAAAAGGCTATGTGAGCCGCCCAGTTCATTCAACACTTTCAGCCACTAGTGGTGCTCCGGCTATTCTGAGATCTGAGGTCGCCTATTTTTCTCAGCCACTATCTAGTGTACCTTCTATGTTGCGTGCCTTCAATGGACAGTCTAGCTGACTAGGCCAGGGTTAGTTTCAGCAGGCACGCTAACCAAAATCTTGTTTCGAGTGTGGTGATACAAGACATATGGTGGGGGATTGCCCCAGAATTACGAGAGGTGCACATTCACATACTGCACTGGCTCCATGGATTCCACAAGGTTCACAGGCCATGGTTGCTGCTTTAGTTGCAACTCCACGCGCCCAGTTGCTGCTCTAGTTGCCACTCCACTTGCCCCACCAGGTAGGGGTCGAGGTATCCCTAGAGGGGGAGGCCAAACTCGTTTCTATGCTTTTCCTGGTAGGACGGAGGCAATCATATCGGATGCTGTCATCACATATGTGGTTGCGGTTTTTCATAGGGATGTATCATTCTTATTTGATTTGGGATCCATTTATTCATATGTATTTTCTTACTTTACTCTATATTTGGATATATCACGTGATTCTTTGGGTGCTTCTGTGTTTGTATCCACGCTTGTAAAAGAATATATCAATGTGGACCGTGTTTATCTATCGTGTTTGGTTGCTATTGGTGGTTATGATACCATAGTTGGTCTATTGCAGCTTAGTATAGTAGACTTTGGCGTGATTTTGGGCATTGATGGGTTTGCGCCCTATCAGGCATTCTGGAAATTCTCAAAGTGTGAGTTCTGGCTTGAATCGATGGCATTTTTGGGTCATGTGGTGTCTAGTGAGGAGATTAAGGTAAATCTAAAGAAGATTAAGGCAGTTCAGAATTGTCCCAAACTGTCTTTAGCTACTAAAATTCGGAGTTTCCTTTGGTTGGCGGGATATTATCACTATTCCATAGAGGTCTTATCCATCGATGTACCTTTAACTAGTTGACCTAGAAAGGTGCTCATTTCAAATGGTCTGAGTAGTGTGAGGAGATATTTTAAAAGCTCAAGACTTCTTTAACTATAACCAAGTGTTGGTGTTGCCTACGGGCTCGGGGTCTTAAATTGGGTATTGTGATACATCACATGCTGGGCTTGGCGCTGTGTCTATATGTGATGATAAGGTAATTGCATACATGTCTCGACCGTTGAAGGTTCATGAGAAGAATTACCTATTTCACAGCTTGAAGCTGGCAGCTATTGTACATGCATTGAAGATTTTGAGGCATTACTTGTACGGTGTCCCATGTGAGGTCTATGCTAATCACTAAAGTCTGCAACATCTGTTCAATAAGAAGGATCTTGATGCAGTGATATGGTTATAGTTGCTGAAGGACTATGATATAACTATTTTGTATCATCCCAGAAAAAGCTAATGTGGCGGTCGATGCCTTGAGTAGAAAAACGGAGAGTATGGATAGTTTGGCATACTTACCGGCAGTATAGAGGTCACTAGCCATGGAACTTCAAGCTTTGGCCAATGAGTTTGTGAGACTAGATATTTTGGAGCCTAGCCGAGTTCTCGCTTTCGTGGTTTCTCAATGTTCTTTATATGAGCTCATCAGAGAGCGTCAGTATGACGACCCCTATTTTCTTGTACTTGAGGACACAGTGCAGCACGCCGATGCCAATGATGTTTCTATTGGAGATGAGGGGGTGTTGCAGATACAAAGGCGCATATGTGTGCCCAATGTGGACGGGTTACATGAGTTGATTCTTGTAGAGGCCCACAGTTCGCAGTATTCCATTCGTCCGGGTGCTGTTAAGATATATCAGGATTTGAGGCAGCATTATTGGTGGAGGAGAATGAAGAAAGATATAGTAGGGTATGTGGCCCATTGCTTGAACTGTCAACAGGTGAAGTACGAGCTTTAAAGGTCGGGTAGTCCACTTTCAAGACTTGAGATTCCCGAGTCAAAGTGGGAGTGTATTACCATGAATCTCGTTGTTAGGCTCCTACTGACTTTGAATAAATTTGATGCAGTATGGGTTATCGTGTATTGGCTGACCAAGTCAGTTAATTTCATTCTAGTGAGGTTGTTTGTATCCATAGTGTGCCGATGTTCATTATCTCTAATCAAGGAATGCAGTTCACATCCCATTTCTTGAGACCCATACAACGGGAGTTAGGCACACAAGTTGAGTTGAGTATAACATTTCACCCCTAGAAGGACTGACAGTACGAGCGCACCATTCAGATATTGGAGGATATGTTATGCACATGTGTTATGGGATCAATTCCAATCGCTTGCAGAGTTCGCCTACAACAAAAGTTATCGAGTATTCAGATTGCTCCTTATGAGGCCCTATATAGGAGACAATGTCATTTTTCAATTGGTTGGTTTGAACAGGGTGAGGCTAGGTTGTGGTGCATCAATTTGGTTTGGGATGCCTTGGAGAAATTCAAGGTGAGTCAAGATCGGCTTCGTACAATACAGTCTAGACAGAAGAGTTATGCTGATCAAAGAACTCGTAATGTAGCATTTACAGTGGGAGAAAGGGTATTTCTTCGGGTGTCACTATGAAGTGTGTGATGATGTTCGGGAAGAACGACAAGTTGAGCCCTAGGTATATCAGTCCTTTTGAGATCCTTGAGAGAGTTGGCGGGGTGTCCTAAAAGCTTGCATTTCCACCCTACCTATCGGCAGTCCACCAAAAGTTCCATGCTTTCATGCTCCAGAAGTATTATGGTGATTCGTCCCATGTATTATATTTCATCTCAGTCCAACTAGACAAGGGTTTGATTATGTTGAAGATCCGGTGGCCATCTTGGACATGCAGGTCCAAAAGTTAAGGTCAAGGAACATTGCTTCAGTGAAGGATCAATGGAGGGGTCATCCGATCGAAGAGGCGCCTCGGAGACCGAACATGACACGCGGAGCCATTATCCCCATATTTTTATCACTTCAGTTATGTCTCTATGCACATTCGAGGTCGAACGTTTATCTTAAAAGGGAGAGAATATAAAGACTCGACCAGTCGTTTTATGTATTTTTACCTCGTTTCCCCCTTGGATTCTCCACACATGTGTATTTATAGTTTTATGACTTACAGGGTTGGTTAGTATTGATTCGGAAAGGTTTTGGGGTGATTTGGACTCTTTGGTTCTTAACTTAGAAGCCTAAGTTAGAAAAGTTTGACTTTTGTGAAAACAATCCCGAAACGCATCCGACAGGTTCATATCGTGATTTACGCTTGGGCGTATGTATAAAATCAAATTCGGAGGTTCCTAGGTTGATTTGACTAGTTTCACTGAAAGTCGATAATTTGAGGTTTAGAAGATTATTCAAATTCGACTGTAGGTTGACTTTTGGCTGTCGAGTTCGGAATTTGGTTTTGAGATTTGGAATAGGTCTATTGTACTATTTGGAATTTTTATGCAAAATTTGATGTCAACCGGAGTTGGTTTGATAAGATTCGAACGCTTGGTTGCAATTCTAGAGGTTCTTGAACTTTTCTTTGAAATTCATGCGTTTTGATATCTGATATGTAGTTCTAAATGTTATTTTTATTTTTTGTCACGCGATGAGTTCATATGATATTTCTAGACTTGAGTGGATGTTTGTCTTGGAGCCCCGGGGCTCAGATGAGTTTCATACGTGTTTCAGAATAGTTTTGAACTGTACATGTTGCTAGTGTCCGGGTGTTCTGATGTCACAATTTCGAACACCAGCCTCGCATTTGCAAAGTAAACATGTGAGGGTCACGTATCGCAATTGCGAATATAGGCTATTTTGGTAGGATCGCATTTGCATTGTATTGTCATATTTGCGATGGGGACAAGGTTCGCTATTGCGAATCTATTGTCGCATTTGCAATGTTTCGTTTAGGCTGTCAGTAGTCTCATTTAGAAATTTTTGTCAATGTTTTGAAAAATGAAAATTTGGATTTTGAGAGTTGATATGGAATCTTATTTGAAAACAAAATACATATATGAACTCGTGGGGTTATGGGTATGGAAAAACTACCATTGGACTTGGGTTTCCAGCATGCATGCCCGAGGTTTACTTTTGTTGACTTTTGGAGAATTGTGTAAAGATCATAGCTTTGTCTATTGCAATTGTTTTTTCTAGCATTATTTGACGATATTGAGTCATTTTTTATTAAATTTGAGCCGTGTGGAGGCGAAGTTTAGGGAAAAGCTACTCAATGGTTGATTTGGCCTAGTTGAAGTAAGTATCTTGCCAAACTTTGTGTGGAAGAACTATCTCTTAGGATTTGGGTTGTTGTGTGTTAACTATACAATGTTGAAGACGTGTACACAAGGTGACAAGTGTGTACACGAGCTATATGTGTTATTTTAACCTTTTTAGACTTATTTCATGTATTTAATTGAATTTGTTATAATATGTTACATCTTCCATTGTTAAATTTAATATTCACATTCTCTAGTTGACGTTGTTAGCATTTGTTCTGTCCTTAATTGTTGTACCTGCTCTCATATGCTTTAGTTGAAGTTACTACCTCCCTTACTGCCATGTCACCCCTTTTATTGTTGAATTACTCTTACTCGAAGTTGTTATTTCGTGGAATATCTTCTTGTTGAGTTATTGATGTTGAAGTTGTGAAAAACATTATGACATTGAGGTTAAAGCTGTTAATTGTTGAGATGTTTTCCCTTTTTGAGTATTCTTCATTCACTTTTGTTGTTATTGAGATTCTTGTACGCATTATGATTGAGCCATGAGCTATATGTTTTGGTAACATTGGTATTGTTGACTTTGGCAAGTGTTGTGACATGTGGGCACATGTGGTGCGAGTTGACTATTGTCTTGTGATATTGATACACATGTGGTGGTATAAGGATAGGGTCTGATACCCATGCAGTGAGATAAGGTGAGAGTTATACACGTGTTGCCAATAAGCGAATTACTTGAAGTCAACTAGTGAGATAAGGGGGATAAAATACATGTAACTATTTCATAAAAATACTTTTAAAAATAAATGCGAGGCTCATTGTCACGACCCCAAATTCCAACCCGGTTGTGATGGCGCCTCTCGTAGGGATAAGGCTAGCCGACAACAAAACGTTACATCTTTTTATAATTACTTTGCAGAAATAAGTCTAATTCACAAATAATATGATTACAAGTACGAAGTAAACATGGTAGATTAATGAAAACCATCCCGACTCAGCCCGAAATCAGGGTGTCACAAGTCATGAGCTACTACAGAATGTACTAATATTTTACAAGTCTGGATTTATTACAAATAACAAAAGATAAAGGAGAAACGGGGCTGCGGACGTCAACAACTGCCTTGTTACTCCTAGTCACCGCCTGGTTTGGAAAGAATCAACGCTCAGGAGCGAACTCAGCTCTGCCTGTATCTGCACACATGGTGCAGGGAGTAATGTGAGTACTCCGACCCAGTGAGTAATAATAATAAATACAGTCGAAAGTAAGAAAACACAGTAAGTACACAAAGTAAGCTAAAAATCCAAATATATAGTAAGGTGTGGATTAAGCAGCTGAACAACAGTATAGAAACAATATAGGAATACAATGCAATGTGTATGATGGTACATTCCAGTACCCACTGCGGCGTGCAGCCCGAGCCATCCATATTTATTTATCATCGACAGCGCTCACTGGGGGTGTGTACAGACTCCGGAGGGGGCTCCTACAGCCCAAGCACAATATATTGGTTAGTCATTGTTAGCTGACCGGTCAGCCATTTTTACCTGACCAATTTATATCACACAATGCCATTGTTACTACTGTTCCNTCACTTTATAATCAGTCCAGAAAATAATATAGTAAGCCCCTTGGGCATTTACAAAGTAGAATTTTCAGCCCGAAATACGTTTAAAAATGTCATTTAAGCTTTCAACGCTTAGAATTGTGGCTGGGTTTGCAAACAACATTTATAACCTTGGACTGAAGTTAGATAATATGTAAATCATGCGAAGTATTAATATTAATCCCCGAAGGATTTTACAAGTCGGCGCAAGGCCCCAAACATGGCATCAAGCCCAGTAAGATCAATAAAGCATGTGTATCATTCACCGGTATAGTATAAACATCACATGGGACGGTTCAAGTCACAATCCCCAATAATATCCGACCCCGCACTCGTCGTGGAATGCGTGTCACGCCTCAATATAGCGTTATGATATGAAAGTCCGGGGTTTCAAACCCTCAGAGCAGCATTTACATATATTCCTCACCTTAAATCGGTCGCGGGATTTACATATATTCCTCACCTTTAATGAAGACGTGTACACAAGGTGACAAGTGTGTACACGAGCTATATGTGTTATTTTAACCTTTTTAGACTTATTTCATGTATTTAATTGAATTTGTTATAATATGTTACATCTTCCATTGTTAAATTTAATATTCACATTCTCTAGTTGACGTTGTTAGCATTTTTTCTATCATTAATTGTTGTACCTGCTCTCATATGCTTTAGTTGAAGTTACTACCTCCCTTACTGCCATTTCACCCCTTTTATTGTTGAATTACTCTTACTTGAAGTTGTTATTTCGTGGAATATCTTTTTGTTGAGTTATTGATGTTGCAGTTGTGAAAACCATTATGACATTGAGGTTAAAGCTGTTAATTGTTGAGATGTTTTCCCTTTTTGAGTATTCTTCATTCACTTTTGTTGTTATTGAGATTCTTGTACGCATTATGATTGAGCCATGAGCTATATGTTTTGGTAACATTGGTATTGTTGACTTTGGTAAGTGTTTTGACATGTGGGCACATGTGGTGCGAGTTGACTATTGTCTTGTGATATTGATACACATGTGGTGGTATAAGGATAGGGTCTGATACACATGCAGTGAGATAAGGTGAGAGTTATACACGTGTTGCCAATAAGCGAATTACTTGAAGTCAACTAGTGAGATAAGGGGGCTAAAATGCATGTAACTATTTCATAAAAATACTTTTAAAAATAAATGCGAGGCTCATTGTCACGACCCCAAATTCCAACCCGGTCGTGATGGCGCCTCTCGTAGGGACAAGGCTAGCTGACAACAAAATATTACATCTTTTTATAATTACTTTGCAAAAATAAGTCTAATTCACAAATAATATGATTACAAGTACGAAGTAAACATGGTAGATTAATGAAAACCATCCCGACTCAGCCCGAAATCAGGGTGTCACAAGTCATGAGCTACTACAGAATGTACTAATATTTTACAAGTCTGGATTTATTACAAATAGCAAAAGATAAAGGAGAAACGGGGTTGCGGACGTCAACAGCTACCTTGTTACTCCTAGTCACCGCCTGGTCTGGAAAGAATCAACGCTCAGGAGCGAACTCAGCTCTGCCTGTATCTGCACACATGGTGCAGGGAGTAATGTGAGTACTCCGACCTAGTGAGTAATAATAATAAATACAGTCCGAAAGTAAGAAAGCACAGTAAGTACACAAAGTAAGCTAAAAATCCAAATATATAGTAAGGTGTGGATTAAGCAGCTGAACAACAGTATAGAAACAATATAGGAATACAATGCAATGTGTATGATGGTACATTCCAGTACTCACTGCGGCGTGCAGCCCGAGCCATCCATATTTATTTATCGTCGACCACGCTCACTGGGGGTGTGTACAGACTCCGGAGGGGCTCCTACAGCCCAAGCGCAATATATTGGTTAGTTATTGTTAGCTGACCGGTCAGCCATTTTTACCTGACCAATTTATGTCACACAGTGCCATTGTTACCACTGTTCCAAGTATTTATTACAGTGTCATTGTTACCACTGTTTCAAGTATATATATTACAGTGTCATTGTTACCACTGTTTCAAGTATAATATACAGTGTCATTGTTACCACTGTTTCAAGTCACTTTATAATCAGTCCAGAAAATAATATAGTATGCCCCTTGGGAATTTACAAAGTAGAATTTCCAGCCCGAAATACATTTAAAAATGTCATTTAAGCTTTCAACGCTTAGAATTGTGGCTGAGTTTGCAAACAACATTTATAACCTTGGACTGAAGTTAGATAATATGTAAATCATGCGAAGTATTAATATTAATCCCCGAAGGATTTTACAAGTCGGCGCAAGGCCCCAAACATGGCATTAAGCCCAGTAAGATCAATAAAGCATGTGTATCAATCACCGGTATAGTATAAACATCACATGGAATGGTTCAAGTTACAATACCCAATAATATCCGACCTCGCACTCGTCGTGGAATGCGTGTCACGCCTCAATATAGCGTTACGATATGAAAGTTCGGGGTTTCAAACCCTCAGAGCAGCATTTACATATATTCCTCACCTTAAATCGGTCGCGGGATTAGTTCGCTATGCCTTTTCCTCTTTAATTAACCTCTTCGCGCGTCGAATCTGCTCAAAACCATAAGGAATACGTTACAATGTGCTAATGGGAAATAACCCAATCAAACGAACTAGAAAAATACTCAAAAACACGAAATTGGCAAAACTCGAGCCCCGGGTCCACGTATCGAAAAATTTTGAAATTCACATTTCCGGAATCCTCGTCTCGCCACGAGTCCGTACATACCAAGAACTCCCAATTCGGACCACGAATGGCTCCTCAAATCCTAAATTTATAGTTTTTGCTCCAAGCCTTAATTTCTTAGAATTTTGCTATGTTTTCATGAATTCCATGGATGACTCTTCAATAAAAATATGTATTTAACTCATAAAATTTACCTCCAATGATTTCCAGTTGAAACCCCTTCAATTTCCGTCCAAAAGCTCTCAAGTTGCTGAAAAAATGACCCAAAAATCGCGGATATACTGCCCAGATTTTTTTCGGAATCACTGTTCACGCGCGGTTACTGTTCTCCTCGCGCGGTTACTGTTCACGCTGCAGAAAAATACAGCAGCAATTAAAGAAATTGCAGCAATTTTTGTTTCACAAAAATGGCTCTAAATCCGTCATATAAACTCGGAATTCGACGATTCTTATTCCTATGAGTCACAAATAATAATACGAACACAGCCTTTCAATTGAAACTCGATTCATACCTCATTTTTTCAGTTTAATACCCATTTAGCTCGTTAAACAATTAACTCACATTTCACGTCAAAAACCCAATCGCGACTTGATGAAATTAAACCAAAATTTCCAGATTAGTCCTATAATTCATGATTTAAATTCTAGAAGTCTCGAAATCAAATTTCGATCTCTGGAACTAAAAATGGACCTTTGGATCATTACATGTTTATGCTCAAAACAACAAAAATCTTCCTAAAATGACCCGTTGGGCATCCGAAACACACCCAAGGTCCCCGGGACCTCAACCAAAAGTACAGACATGTTTTAATACCTCATTCAAACTTGCTCAAACCATAAAAATACTATCGTTAACATCAAAATCATCAATTTTCATCAAATCAAAGCTCAAGTTTAACTAACACTTTCAAAATTCTCATTCGATCAAAAACCCGACCAAACGACGTCCGAATGACCTGAAAATTAACAGACATATCCAAAATCACCTAACGAAGCTACTGCAACTCTCGGAATTCCATTCCGACCCCGGATCAAAATCTCGCCTATCAACCGGAATCCGCCAAAATTCAACCTTCGCCAATTCAAGCCTATTTCTACACCGGACCTCCAAATTCAATTCTGATCGCACTCCTAAGTCACATTTCATCTCCCAAAGCTAACCGAACCACCGGAATTCAATTTCGATCCCTCTAACTCACATGTCAACATCTAGTTGACTTTTTTCAAACTATTCCTTCATTAAAGAGACTAATTGTCTCATTTCCTACCAAACACGATCCGAATTGACTCAAATTCACCAAGTACACATATTGAAACATGATTAAGCATATAACGGGGAAAACGGGGTGGTAACTCACGTGACGACGGGCCGTGTCGTCACATTCTCCCCAACTAAAAGAAACGCTCGTCCCCAACTAAAAGAAACGCTCGTCCTCGAGCGGACCCAGAGTTGTTCTAGAAGTTCACCAATAGCTGAATAACAATACCGTGCATATAACCCAGGGTGATCCCACATCACCCTATCTTATATAGGTCCGACAACACAATATAGCTGAAATTTCACAATCCATCTAGTCCATAAACCATAGAACTACATTTCATCTTCTGAAATCTTACACAAGATCAGAACCTCACATTTTTACTCAGAATAAATCCAAACCAGTTGTAATAGCCCATACCTGCAACCTCATGTGCAATCATTTAATATACAACACAATCCAGACACTCGAAACAATAGTCTCCATTCACGGCAGTTGCCCAAGACAACCAAATATAGATAGAAAATTTCTTGCTAGATAAAGTCTCATTTCAATACTTTCATATACTGCCAACGGTAGATAAAACACGCGACAACCGTACCCATTCCTCAAGTCACTCATACACGAAGCCACTTCTTTCTTGAATAATACCATAACAGATTCTCAGGCCAAACTTCGATATAAACTCTCTAATCAGCCGAAATCACATCTGTCGCATTCCTTAATGACTCTAACAATTATCTCGAATTCAACGCACCACTCTGGTGATATGACACCTCAACACAGGCCTAAGCCTCAACTCGCATAGTACGCGCACCAATAAGAAACGGTCCGAATATACTCAAATCATGAAAATGACTCAACTGAGAGAGTTGTACCTCAAATTCACTAGTACTGCCACACACAAGGCTGAGACCCTGTCTCACATCATAGAAATGGGACACACAAATTTTTTTGACCTGCAAGGTCATGTTTCCATACAGCTTTGCTGCAACACGCAATATTATCCAAATATTACTCCACATAAAACACCTCAAGTCACTATGCTCGAAATCGACAACCATGCTCAATTGATGGCTGGAGCCAGAGCAAAACGTTACACGCACGGTGAAACAAATAACACATACCACGCAAATCTGATAGAACATAATCCAACTCACCTCGCCACTCAACCCGTGGAATTTCCGGCATAGCCCATGGCACAATAGTTCAGAATTGCCTGATGCTAAGAAAACAGTCTAAATTCTGACATCACATACAAAATCTAACATACCAGCAAGTAAAGATCCACTCGAGCCTCCAAATCCTGATAGTCATTAAACAGTACCGACGCACACGATCCACAACCACAATATAGCCTGAACATGAGGACTCCTAGTCTCCAACCCCATATAGCACACGTATCATCATACATGACCCCAACATTATTGAAGTGCCATCAACTTAATCACATTGGCCTTTTTTCTGAAACATGTAACCTGTACGATTCACTATGATTAGAAATAAAATTTCCTTAATCATCTGAAGATCATTCCCCTTAATCATCTGAAGCTCATTTCTCTAATCACCCAAAACTGTCTGTACTGCCTAAGAATGTTATGAATTTCCATTTAGAACTGAACCATAACCTTACACACGCAATTCTCAATCCTTCACAACATATCGCATATACCATATCATCCTAAGGTAACATGAGGACTTCTCCTCCCTTCCGAACCATGAACGTTTACGTACTCAACTTGTCAAAAACTTCTATTGATCCCTCTAGAAGAAAAATCATTACACATCCAATGCTCTGCATGACATACATAGGTCTTGTTCAAATTCTCACAATACCGAGACAGATAAGATCTGTATAAACTCATAACACCACCGAATCAACAATTCATTGAGTCTATACTTCTGGCAAGATCTATCACCTCATTCTGAATCAAACAATGGTCTTAGCCCCTTAATTTACTTCATATACTCAGATTGTACGGATCTCGAATTTAATGATCTCTAGAAGGAATTACCAATCCCACACACTAATACAGATCTTCCTTAGAAAACAGGAAGCAAGGCACACAAAATATCATATAGAAAACTATACTCAACATCAGACTGTTGCGGAGTGAAACCCGATCCAGATAACATACCCATGGCGGCGTGCCACCCGATCCACACATAGATCTCACATAAGGAGATACACATCGAGCCAAATTTGCTCATTACAACATAATACCGAGTATCGGTCGTACACATGCTAAGTGCATAATAATATCTCTGAGGGCATATAGCGTTATAGCTACAAAAATCAAGCACGACTGAGGTGCGATGTACAATTTGAATCTCAATAGCCAAGATGCTCATATAACATCATTCCTACGCGGATTCTTAACATATAGAGATTTATCAAGCCGTCTCACAACTCACACAGTGCAATGCATCACTACGCGAAATATCTGACAAAGAAACATCAACCTAACTACTCCTCCACGAGGACCGTGTTACAAAAATGCATACATCTGGCATGATATAGAGCCATTATTCGCATTAAATCTATCCACCGACTTCAAGCCGATTCTGATCACACTAAACTAGTCTGATAACCTTTCAAAGGTTCATAATAACTTTCATTTTCTTTATAAAACACAAGAACAACCATCACAATCGGAGTAACCCTCCCCAGTTTACAACCCAGTAGGCCAAGTGCCCTCCAGGCATGAATCTTCAATTTAACGACATCATCACAACCTTCACACTTGGTTTACATCTTTAATCAGTCAAGTGACTACATGTCACACTTATATAATCTTCCAGTAGGACACACTCCCACAACCTACCGCAACAATATTTGGGGCGTATCTCCAAACCACCGGTCATATTAATGCTGAAAGGCGATCAAGAACAATTAACCAGGGCGCAAAGCCCTTTCTGCGCAACACTGTTCTCAAGTGATACTGAAGACAATACCAATTTACCTTAACAATCAAAACTTTTTTCCTGCTCATCCGATTTCATGACATCTTTGTCAAAATTTTCCTTCGCTCGTGCCATTCTCGGTCTAGTTTCCACCACCAGGACTGATTTGCTAATATACCTTGAGACAGAACCAACATAGCACATAACCGTGTAATCAGCTTCAATAGCAACCTCCCCAACTTGGCTCAAAGCCATAGATCAAAACACATAGTAGTCCTAGCATATATGCTCCATTGCTGGCTTAGTACAATAGAGAGATTAAACTCAAATCCTCTGTAAGCTTGTGTAAACACATTTCCTCTAGTACTGTAACACCTTCGAAATCTTGCAACAGTTAAACTCACTCTCTAAGCGACCAAATTTTTACTAAGTCCCAAATTTTTCAAAAATTTCGGCAGAGTCTCCTTTGTAATTGAGCCTATCCACCTGCCAGAGAATCACCAAAACCATCCTAACAAAACATCCACAGCTTGACAAAGCATCACAATGTATATCAATTACATAAATCTCAATACTACATGTATTATACTATCAAAATTGATACATGGACATGCGTTTCACCTATTTGAATCATAACACATAGAAATACCTTTCAACCCTCCATTATCTGGGCTATTCCACCAAGTAAGAACATTTTATTCACGCGCCCGTAACTCTGGCCACACATCGAATCATAATAGGAATCGAACACTTAACATTTCGTCCATTATCCAGCATACTTCTTCGTCACTACCAAGTCAAAGGCAAAGATTCGGGCTCAAGTCCTCCAAACTGGCCCAACATCAAACTCACAGAGATTACATCTCGCCCCTCGATCGGGGAATCACAAGCCATCAAAGCACATATACTACTGAGCGCTTGCGTACGCATACAAACATGTGGAAGGAATTTTAAGAGTTATATTTTCAAGCTGAATCATGTACGCACGATAAGAATTCCAAGAAAGTAAAGTTTTCCTAAAGGTTCTGCAGCCTCTCGAGGAAAAATACAGATGTATCCGTACCAATCCACGAGACTCTACTAAACCAGCTCATGACTCGTGAGACCTAGTAACCTAGGCTCCGATACCAACTTGTCACGACCCCAAATCCCAACTCGGTCGTGATGGAGCCTCTCGTAGGGACAAGGCTAGCCGACAACAAAATGTTACAGCTTTTTATAATTACTTAGCAAAAATAAGTCTAATTCACAGATAATATGATTGCAAGTACGAAGTAAACACGGTAGATTAATGAAAACCATCCCGACTCAACCCGAAATCGGGGTGTCACAAGTCATGAGCTACTACAGAATGTACTAACATTTTACATGTCTGGATTTATTACAAATGACAAAAGATAAAGGAGAAACAGGGCTGCGGATGTCAACAGCTACCTTGTTACTCCTAGTCACCGCCTGGTCTGGAAAGAATCAGCGCTCAGGAGCGAACTCAGCTCTGTCTGTATCTGCACACATGGTGCATGGAGTAATGTGAGTACTCCGACCCAGTGAGTA
>MU749321.1:5853-21874 GCA_026770625.1 Nicotiana glauca | reverse complement strand
ACTATCGTTAACATCAAAATCATCAATTTTTATCAAATCAAAGCTCAAGTTTAACTAAAACTTTCAAAATTCTCATTCGATCAAAAACCCGACTAAACGACGTCCGAATGACCTGAAAATTTACGGACATATCCAAAATCACCTAACGAAGCTACTGCAACTCTCGAAATTCTATTCCGACCCCCGGATCAAAATCTCGCCTATCAATCGGAATCTGCCAAAATTCAACATTCGCCAATTCAAGCCTATTTCTACACCGGACCTCCAAATTCAATTCCGATCGCACTCCTAAGTCATATTTCATCTCCCGAAGTTAACCGAACCACCGGAATTCAATTACGAGCCCTCTAACTCACATGTCAACATCTAGTTGACTTTTTCAAACTATTCCTTCATTAAAGAGACTAATTGTCTCATTTCCTACCAAACTCGATCCGAATTGACTCAAATTCACCAAGTACACATATTGAAACATGATTAAGCATATAACGGGAAAAATAGGATGGTAAATCACGTGACGACGGGGCGGGTCGTCACACTCATGCAGTGATATAAGGAAATATTGAGATTGTGATTGTGATAAGAGGTGTGGTACCTCAGTTGTAATTATTTTTATACATCCTATGTTAGAAAAGCTTGTTGGTTGTGTAGTTCTTGTTGTTTTCCCTATTGTCTTACTTGTAATTTTTCGTATTTGACTACTTGTTGTTTCATCATGTGTTGACTACTTTTTGCCTTTATAGCTTTAATTTTCGTCATTAGCTTATATTATTGAACTACTTATCTGTGATTTACTTCATCACTTTCCATATTTATACTATGCTATACTCTAGTTGTTCAGTTTTCTTATCCTTGTAGGTGTCTTGACCTGGCATCGTCACTATTCTACCGAGGTTAGGCTTTGTACTTATTAGGTACCGTTATGGTATACTTATACTAGGTTTCTGCATATTTTTGTACAGTGTACATCTAGCCGTGCCGGACGCTAGCAATCATTCAGCTATTTCCGGAGACTTCAAAGTATACCTACCCGACGCTCGCAGGCCTCGAAGTCATCTCCCGCTAGTCTATTATTACTGTTTATCCTCTATTTAGACAATGTTGTATTAGAGATTAGTACATTTCAATAGAGCTTATGACTTACTCTCACCGGATTTTGGGAATATTGTTTTGTGGTTTTGTATTGAAGTTATTATGTGACTTATCAGCTTTATTTCATGTTTTTAGTCGTTGTTTCTTTCATATCCTTGTATATATTAGGCTTACCTAGTCTTATAGACTATGTGTCGTCACGAGATCCTAAGTTGAAAATTTGGGTTCATGACAAATTTCTATTTAGATCAATTCTGACGGCTTTCAATCTTTTCGTCATGCACGTTTGGGGGAGCACCACAAGTGCTGATATTCTTATTCCAATCACATAGCATAACACTTTATATTGGCGAATGTTACTAGAAAACTTTCAAAGAAAACTAATTAAAACATAAGGATAAGCTATCATAATACTACTATAAATTAGAGTACCACATGAAGATGTTTCTACCAAAGCAAATATTCAAATAGGGACAAGCCAACACCCAACAACTTGTCTCGTAATCAGAAATGGCATTGAAGAGTACTTACAAAAGAAAATTTTCAAGTGATGGAAAACTTGAAATGAGTTTGCAGGAGTTCAAGAAATGGCTAAAGAGATTTGACACAAATAATGATGGAAAAATAAGCAAAGAAGAACTCCGAGACGCCGTCCGATCCAACGGGGGTAGGTTTAGCAGGCTAAAGGGAAGCTTTGGCATAAGAACTGCAGATGTTAACGGCAATGGATATATTGATGAGAATGAATTCAAATACCTTACTGAATTTGCACAGAGGAATTTAGGTGTTAGAATTATCTAAGAATAATATATGGACTTCCAGTTCTAATATGTATGGAAATACAATACTAATGTTGTATGTGGTTACACAAATACTTAGATATACTAAATCATTTTTTTGTATGTTACTTTTTCCGTCCTATATACCGTAGTTATGCATTCCTTCTCATGTGCTATATGTATGCAAATTATGGTGTGTTGTATTCTCCATCTATGCTAGCCTTATTATATATATAAGTTCTATCTTCCTCTTCCCTAATAACTGGGTGGACATTTTTAGAATTTGTAGTTTAAAAAGTCATGATATTTGTGTGACTACAAAATTATAATATTAAAAGTAATATTAGAAGTTTAATAAAGTTGTTTGGCTCTAAATAAACAAAAATATCATTATTTTTTGTACAAACTAAAAAGAAAAAAGAAAAGAGTGTCAAGTTAACGTGGTAATTCTACTTCAGATGTAATGGGTTATTCAAATACTCATATCACTTTGTTAATAGTTGTCAATTATATTGGTTCAAGCCCAACTGATAAGGTGTTGTCTGTTTTGACCCAACCTCTCTGGGCCACCTCATGGCTTTTGGCCTCACAATTTTATGCTTATTAATAGTTTAATCGTGAACTTGCCCTTATATAATCCCTAACTTCTTCCTTCCTCATTCTGATATGGGATTTTCCTAAAACAAATTTTCATACTAAAACCCCATTATATTTGAGTTCAATTGCCAGTTGTCCGTGGCTATTACACTCAACCCTTCTTAAGGACATAGCATTTTCATTATGGTTTGCTGCACCACCATACCAAGGGAAGTGCCAGCTCTGATACCATCATTATCAAGGCCCCAACTGTCAATGTTTTGCTCGCTTTAGTCTGACCCCTTTTGGATACCTCAAGGTTTTTCGGTTTGGGCATTACATTGATCAATCAATTAATATATATATATATATGTTTGCCATTTTTCGGACTCAATTATTTCAGAGTTCTAATAAAAGTTCAGAGACTGCTAGTTTCATAAGTTATATATATTGGCGAGAAAATTGCGACTCTAAATTTAATGCATTTGCTCTATTACTCACTTCGGTCCACAATAAGTGACCAATTTGTTTTGGGCACACCCATTAAGGAAATACTAAATTCTAGACAAAAATAGTTAGTGTGACTAAACTATCCTTCATTAAATATTACACCATAATTATAATAGCACTTACTTCTGTTCTCAAATGTGAGGAGTAAATGACTATTTATGATACGTATATAAGGGCAATTTTAAAAAATAAATTAAATTTTTTCTTGATTATATAAATAAACACTTATTTTGGACCAAAATAAAAAGCAAATTGGTCACTTATTGTGGATCGGAGGGAGTAACAATTAACATTAGAAAAGTTAATGAAGCGCGAAATACATTCACACCGCTTTAGCAAAGTGGAAGAGAGATTAATTAAATAACATAATCGGTCTTTTCTCTAATACAATCAAACTTCTGTACTTTTCGATATTTTTTAGTTGTGATATTGAAGTGCAGTTATATTGAACATATATTACACTACAAGAAAGAAGGCGTTTCACAACAATAATTTTTCTTGCCATATATTCAATGTTGTTGCCAAAAGTATTTTTAGCAACGACAAAAAAGTCGTTGCACTCTGTTGCAGTAAACACCAATGAAAAAAGTATATGTGACAATGGAAAATATTCTAGCCAAAAGTGTACCGAGCGCAACAATATTTTGCCATAAATTATTTGTTGTAGAAGGCCAATAAAGTCGTGGATTATGAAGATATGTAGCAACAAAAATTATTGTTGTGACAAAATTAGCTTTTTACTAACAATATCAATTGTTGCTAAAAAAAATTGACGGTAAAGATAATAGTCTGTTATCAAGACTTTTAGCACAACTTTTATTGTGGCAATAATTACTTTTTGCCAAAAATTCTCTATTACTACTTTAGCAATAATTTATGAGATGTTACTAAATACACAATTCATATATTCTTTCAGATTTTTACAACTGCATTTAGAAATAATAAATTATATTATATATACATATAAAGTGTCTATACATATATTTGATGTCGTGGATATACTCATTTTCAAAAACTAAATAGTCCTAAAAAGTATGTTTTCACTAACAAAGTGAACAAAAGCATCATATATCCACGGTCCTTAAATACTATTCTAATAATAACCCGAAAAATAAATCTTCTTCCAACAACTTGTGCATTACATGAGCTAGATTGTCAGAAATGTTGGTTTACACATGCTTATCCTACAAAAGAATATAAATATAATTAAATTTGATAAAACGAAGCAATAGAATACAAAAGTGTAAAATTTTAAAGCACTGAAAACTTGTTTAACTGCAGAAGAGGAATTGAGGAAAACAAGTGAGACAGAAAAAAAATCAAAGAGGAAAACATGTATATATTTTTCAGTCCAAAATCTCATGCTCCTAAATTATATTTTTAAAGTCCTTAATTATTTAACTGCATTGAAAATTCAAAGATCCTTTTGGTGCAAATATTCCTATGTAAAATAGCAGTGGGATAAGGAAAAAATCATCACTGCCTTTTTATGGTGCATCCATCCATACCTAATAAACAACCCACACAAACACAAAGTAAAGATAGAGATGTCGTTGTTCATGTTATGATAACGGAGGAAAATCAATGGTGAAGAGAGGGGCAACCACACTGTTCTGCCTCATTTCTTTCTCTTTCTTTCTGGGCTAATCAATGGTGAATAGAGGAGCAGTATGCTATATGTGCCTCTGGTATCCTTGTATTCTAAGGAGATAGGAAACCAAGTCTAAGTGGATGAAATGTGGTAATGATCCATATTGTAGTCCGTAAAAGAAAACTCAAATTCAACTAAATTATCTTAGTTGATTATATATGTTAGACAATACTCATATATAGTCGAATAACAGTACACAAAAAAAATAATTTTTCAAGACCTATATGAAATAATTGCAACAACTTAAGAAAAAAAAATATGTAAGCAGTGAAAGCTTGATTAAAGTACTCCCCAAAATAAAGTTGTATCAGAACCTACTAAATACTCTTAGAGACACAATACTATAGTCGAAACAAAATACTAGACAAAGATTGATTTATGCCAATAGACTCATTTTCATATACAACCTACAAACTTCCTTTCACATGAAATAAAATAAGTTTACTTACCATGGTATCATCCACAAGACTTGTAGGACTTGTCACATCCGAACCATTTAAATTAGCAATCATATCAAAAATTACAGCAAGAAGTCCAGCCTGTTAAACATTGTACAACTAACCATAAACATGATAGAACCTAGAAGAAGCTAATTTTTAATATCAAAAGTACTTGAACAAGTTTCCTTTAGCAAAACACCGTAGTTTTTAGAGCTTCAAATAAAGAGACAACATCTACATAGAGCATTTTATACCTTAAATATCTAATATCCCATGTAGAAATGACAAACAAATTACTGTATGAGAATGACCATTCTTCGAAGTTAGTACCATAGGATATAAAACATAATCATCATTTATTAGACATAAAAATATATTTATCGTAGTATTTAAAACATGTCTAGAAGTAGTAGTACATTATAACCAATTATTAAAAAATCATCATTTACTTGAATGATTGTATACAAACACCCCCAACAAAAAAGTTGCTCGCAAAATATCACATATAGCATACTGCTCCTTTAGTTTCTATTATAACTGAAAACAGAAAATTCGCTTTCATGTGCTTTAGGACCATTACGTACTGAGTGTTTTGTTCTAGTGCATTTCAAATGTAAAATTGTGGCATATTTTTAAGGGTGACACTAAAACTTGCATATTAGTTGAAATTAGAGGAATATTTAAGTTGAAAAGGACTAGAAGGAATATTTAAGTTGAAATGGACTAGAGTATAGTATAAATAAGAACATGGACATGTGCCAACTAAGATTTATACATTCTCACCCAAGGTCTATCCTAGTTAGGAAAATTAGTTAAATAAAATTTAAATTTAAAGATTTGGAGTAAAAATTTGTCATCTAATGCATGAAAACTGCCCAATTATAATCATGGGGATCTATATCATTTACTTCAGAAAAGCCTCGAGAAAAAAGAAATGAGACGTCCACTGAATTCAAGAGTCAACTCTATGTTCCAAGTTGAAATACATGCCTACAGTGTATATTTATTTATGAATAGACCAAAGCATACCAAAGCTTAAGCAAATGAGCAGCTAGATCAGGTAGAGCACCAACATTTTGATTGAACTTCATTAACTAAAATTCAAGAAATTTTAACTTAAATATTCTCTTACTCTACATAGAGGCCTGAAACAGAAACTAAAGAATTTTCCTTTTTATTAATTTTAAAAAATAAATAAAATAATTCATGAAGAAAAGCAGTCTACCAGGCTAGAAGGTTTATAGATGAATAATTCACTTCACTGGAAGCTAAAATGATAGGATAGTAACATAACCATTCTGAAAAAAATTGAACAAAACAGTTGACTAATTTTTTCTTAGAGAAGAGTAAAATTCAAACCTAAGTATGTAGTAATGCACTCATTAGCTTCAATTCCAGGAAAAATGATGCTATCTCTTTTATTCTCAAGTAGTTTAATAAAATTGCTCATTGGATAAAAAGCAAGTAATAGAAACTTAAACGTCTTCAACAAACTAAATACCTCGGAACTTTGTATATGGGATACTATTGCTATCATGCCCTATTTTAACATTTTTTGATCACTCAATAGACGAGCTTTCATGACTTCTCATTTTTTTCGCTCCTCCTTAAGTTGATTTTCCACTTCTATTAATTTGCACTCTACACTCTCTCGTTTATGGCGTTCTTCTTCCACCTCCTTCTGTTGTGCTTGCAGCTGCTCTTGAGTTACATACATAGATCTCCTACTAGCTGGCTTGACTCCCGATCCTTGACCGCGGCAATATCCTGACTTTTCACCAATAAGTTTCACAAAAGCAGCATTAACAATAGGGTCCACATCAGTACCCTCTTCTACTTCTTGAATTTGTTGAGCAACAAATTCTAATAGCTTATCCTACAAACAATCATACGAGCATAAACTTTCAATATTTGTTTCGATAGGCTCATATTCTAGGATAAAGGTAAGAGTTTCGTATGTACATTAAATTTAGCAGAAGCATCATTAACCCAATGTCCTAACCTCATGTGAGTCATTTCCTTAAGTTTTTGAAGATTTGGCTTATTACTGGTTCTTGAATCTCTCGAGCAAAAAAAATTATATTATGTTATTGAAGAATAAATGATCAAAATTAGTCAAAACAAAGACATCTTACCGCATCAAAAGATACTACTTGGAAGAACTTTTTGCCACAAATACGATTCATTTCTTGTCTTCCCTTGTTAGTTTTATTTTGTGCACTCATTTGCTGCATGAATATGTTTTAATTTAAGTAAGAAAGTATACTAAGACATTAAGCAATATTATAAAGTTAAATCCATTTCAATTTTTATGTACTCCGAATTACCTTAAAAGCATCAGAACTGAAATAGTCCACGAAGAAATTTATTACGACCCGGATTTTCCACCATCGGGAGTCGTGATGGCGCCTACTAATAGGAGCTAGGCAAACCAATTAATTTAATACTTCTCTTAATAACATCGACAATATAAAAAGAGACGAGACAATTAATTATACAAGCAGAAGTCTGAAAACATAAATAACTGAAACCAAGTGCGGAAGTTCAAATACATCTCTACCCAGATCTGGTGTTACTAACTCACGAACTTCTACAAAATGCTAAATACAAGGTCTTAATAGATATACGGTACTGTCTGATCCGGTTCAAAGGAAATCAAACGGAAAACAAAGATAAGAGAGACTCTGGGCCATGCGGACGCCAGCAAGGCTACCTCGGAAATCTCCGGACTGAAGTCAGCTCCCAATACTCCTACTGCTGTCCAAAAGCTCCTTCTCCGGTACTGGGATTTGTGCAAAAAAGATGTATAGAGTATAGCATCAGCACAACCGACCCCATGTGCTGGTAAGTGCCTGGCCTAACCCCGGTGAAGTAGTGACGAGGCTAGATAAGACTACCAATATATATATATATATATATATATATATATATATATATACACACACACACACACAAGAACAGAAAAATAACAGCGGAAAGTAATAAGTAAGACTGGGAGGGAAACATGCTTTTTGGGGATAACAGATAAAATAGATCAGTAGAAATAAATAAGGAACACTACAACTGATCTCTTCTAACACAGAATACGTGGTCGGCGTGCCACACGATCCCATTTCATGATACATTCGTGTTCGGCATGCCACACGATCCCATTTATCATAATATATAAGTGGTCGGCGTGCCACACGATCCTATTTCATAATATATATAAGTGGTCGACGTACCACACGATCTCATTTCATGATACATTCATGGTCGGCGTGCCACACGATCCCATTTCATAATATATAGTGGTTTCCCGGCAAGGGAACAAGTATCAATTCAACTATCCCGGCAAGGGAGGATTAAAATAAATAGTTAATTCCCAGCAAAGGAGCAACAACAATAATTTACACGTCCCGGCAAGGGATTAATCACACCTCTTTCTCTTTCGTTCATTTTTTACTTCCTAACCATGTCATAATTCGAGCCAACACTCCAAGGAGTTTACAAATCATATTTCCTCTTCACACTGTTCACATTATATAGAAACCTTCAATTTAGCAAGGAAGAATTACTACAGGATCCCAAATTGGCACAAATAAGGACTCCCGGTCATGCTATACCGGTGTATAGATACTCGTCACCATGCATATACACCGTACTCAATATTTAGCAATTAGCAAATGATACTCTAATCCTATTCCCTCAAGCCAAAGTTAGATCAAACACTTTCCTCAAACGCTCCAACTCAACTCAAGCCTCTAGTATAGCTTTACCCCTCGAATATACCACCGAACCGCTCGAATCTAGTCACAAATTACTTGAATGTATCAACAAATGCTAATTGAATCAATTTGAATGCTTGAAAATAAATTTTCCAAGGTTTTACTCAAAAATTCCCAAAACACCCCCGGGCCCACGTGGTCAAAACCCGAGGTTCGAACTCAAACCCGATTACCCATTCCCTAATGAACTCAAACATATAAGTTATTTTGGAATCGGACCTCGAATTGAGGTCAAAACCCCCCCAATTTTTAGAAAACCTAGTTCTACCCTAAATCCCCAAATTTCCCAAGTAAAATCTTTGTTTTGAAGTTGAAATTACGTTTAAAGATGTTAAGGAGTAAAGAAAATAAGTTAGAATTCACTTACCAATCGTTTTGAAGAAGAAGATTCATTTGGAAAATCATGTCTTATGTTTTGTGGTTTTGAAAAAGGGAAAAATGACTGAAATTTCTGACCTTTTATACCATACTGGAGGCTCAGCGCGGACCGCACAAAGGTGCACCGCAGCCGCGCTGAGGAAAGGAAGAAAAGTGACTCTCTGAACCTACCCATCACAGATCGCACTGATTTGGTGCGTGGCCGCGCTGGTGGAATGAACCATAATCCACCCTTTGAATCTACCCAGCACGGACCGCACGGATTTGGTGCGCGGCCGCGCTGGTCGACTTTAACCCATGGCCCTCTGAACCCAAGCCACGCGGACCGCGCAGAAATGTACCGCGACCGCGCGACTTCTAGCGCTGACCGCGCAGAATTGACCGCGGGCGCGTTGGGGTCCTGCAATCCCTGAACCTACAACCTTCATATGTTTCTAAGCCTAAGACCTCCAAGGACCCACTCAAAACTCACCCGAGCCCTCGGGGCTCCAAACTGAACATGCAGTTGATCTCATAAACATACTACAGACTCATCCGTGCGATCGAATCGCTCAGGCACATCATAATTCATCAAATTAGGCCTCAAGACCCATGATTCCCTTCCAATTTCTATAAAACATCAAGTTTAGAGTTTCCAGTTCAAAATATGCCAAATGACGTCCAACCTTAACCAAACTTTACAGCTATTGCTTAAACCATGTATAAGACTTGCACCGGGCGTCGGAACCAAAATACGAACCCGATACCACAGTCTTCTAATCAAGTATCCCTTTTCCAATTCTTTAATTATTTTTTGAGAAGACAATTTCACATAAAAATTCATTTTTCGGACTTGGGACCTCGGAATTTAATTCCGGGCACACACCCAAGTCCCATAATTTCCTACGGACCCTCTAAGACTGTCGAATCATGAGTCCGGGTCTGTTTGCCCAAAACATTGACCGGAGTCAAACTTAATAAATTAAAACATCAAAATTTATTATCTTTCTCACAAATTCATATTTAAACTTTCCGGCTACGCGTTCGGACTGTGCACACTAATCGAGGCAACCCCCAAGTGAGGTTTTCACGGCTCAAATATACTGAGTGAGTAGGAATACAGGTGATGACGCTTTGGGTCGTCACATTCTCCACCTCTAAAACAATCGTTCGTCCTCGAACGGACAAAAGAAAGAAGTACCTGACTCGGGAAAAAGATGAGGATAACGACTCCGCATATCAGATTATGACTCCCAAGTTGATGCCTCAGGGGGCTGACCTCTCCACTGGACATGCACTGAAGGAAAACTCTTCTACCTCAACTGTCGAACCTACCGGTCTAGAATAGCTACCGGCTCCTCCTCATAAGACATATCCTTGTCCAATTGGACAGTACTGAAGTCTAGCACATGGGTAGGATCGTCGTGATACTTCTGAAGCATAGACACATGGAAAACTGGATGTACAACTGATAAGCTAGGTGGCAATGTAAGTCTATAAGCCACCTCTCCCACTCGGTCAAGAATCTCAAACGGACCAATGTACCTAGGGATAAGCTTGCCCTTCTTTCCGAACCTCATCACGCCCTTCATAGGCGACACTCAGAGCAATACCTCCTCGGCAACCATGAAAGCTACATCTCGGACCTTACGGTCTACATAACTCTTCTGCCTAGACTGAGCTGAACAAAACATCTCTTGAATAATCTTGACCTTATCTAAGGCCTCCTGAACTAAGTCTGTACCCAATAACCGATCCTCTCCCGGCTCGAACTATCCAACTGGAGACCGACATCGCCTACCATACAACGCCTTATACGGGGCCATATGAATGCTGGATTGGTAGCTGTTGTTGTAGGCGAACTCTGCTAAAGGAAAGAACTGGTCCCACGAGCCTCCAAAATCAATGACACAAGCTCGGAGCATATCCTCCAATATCTGAATAGTCCTCTCGGACTGATCGTCTGTCTGGGGATGAAATATTATACTCAACTCAACCTGGGTGCCCAACTCTTGCTGAACCGCTCTCCAAAAATGCGAGGTAAACTGCGTACCCTGATCCGAAATGATAGATACCAGCACACCATGAAGGCGAACAATCTCCCGGATATAAATCTCAGCTAACCTCTCGGATGAATAGGAGACTGCCATATGAATGAAATGCACTGACTTGGTCAGCCTATCAGCAATAACCCATATCGCATCGAACTTCTTCCTAGTCAATGGTCCAGTAATGAAATCCATGGTAATCCTCTCCCACTTCCACTCGGGAAGCTCAATCCTCTGAAACAAGCCACCAGGACTCTGATGCTCATACTTAACCTGCTGATAGTTCAAACATCGAGCCACATATGTAACAATATCCTTCTTCATCCTACACCACCAATAATGCTGCCGCAAGTGCTGATACATCTTCGTGGCGCCCGTGTGAATAGAATACCGAGAACTATGGGCCTTCGCTAAGATCCACTCTCGAATCCCATCGAAATTGGGCGCACAAACTCTCCCCTGCAATCTCAAAACACCATTACTATCTAAGGTCACCTTCGTGGCACCTCCTCACTGCACCGTGTCTCTCAGGACACACAAATGGGGATCATCAAACTGCGGATCACGGATACGCTCCAATAATGAAGAACGAGCGACTGTGCAAGCTAACACCCCGCTATGCTCAGAAATGTCCAACCTCACAAATCGATTGGCCAAGTCCCAAATATCCAAAGCAAGCGGCCTCTGGCTGAGCGAAATAAAAGCAAGACCACCCATGCTTGCAGACTTCCTACTCAATGCGTTGGCCACCACATTGGCCTTTCCCGGGTGATATAAGATAGTAACATCATAATCTTTCAACAACTCCAACCATCTTCTCTGCCTCACGTTCAACTCCTTCTGCTTGAATAGATACTGAAGACTCTTGTGATCTGTGTACACTTCACACGTCACACCATATAGATAATGCCTCCAAATCATCAAAGCATGAACTATGGCCGCCAACTCTAAATCATGCACTGGATAGTTCTTCTCATGAATCTTCAGCTGCCTCGAAGCATAAGCTATAACCTTGCCATCCTGCATCAATACTGCGCCAAGCCTAATATAGAAAGCATCACAATAGACTATATAAGGCCCCAAACCTATGGGAAAAACCAATATCGGTGCCAGAGTCAGAGCTGTCTTGAGCTTCTGAAAGTTCGCCTCACACTCGTCTGACCATCTGAACTGGGCCCCTTCTGCGTCAATCTGTTCATCGGGGCTGCAATAGATGAGAAACCCTCCACGAAATGACGACAATAACCTGCTAACCCCAAGAAACTCCAAATCTCGGTAGCTGATGCTGGTCGAGGCCAGTTCTTGACTGCCTCAATCTTCTTCGGGTCCATTTGAATACCCTCTGCTGATACAACGTGACCCAGAAATGCAACCGAACTCAACAAGAACTCGTACTTCGAGAACATAGCATATAACTAACTATCCTTCAGAGTCTGAAAAACCACTCTGAGGTGATGCTCGTGCTTCTCATAGATGCGGGAGTACACCAAAATATCATCAATAAATACTATAACGAACAACTCCAAGTAAGGCCTGAACACTCGGTTCATCAACTCCATAAATGCTGCTGGGGCATTGGTCAACCCAAACGACATGACCAGGAACTCATAATACCCATACCGAGTGCGGAATGTTGTCTTAGGGACATCGGACGCCCTAATCCTCAGCTGATGGTAGCCAAATCTCAAGTCTATCTTTGAAAACACCTTCGCACCCTGAAGCTGGTCAAACAAATCGTCAATCCTCGGCAACAGATATTTATTCTTGATCGTCACTTTGTGCAACTGCCGATAATCAATGCACATCCTCATCGAACCATCCTTTTTCTTCACAAATAACACCGGCGCAACCCAAGGAGAAACACTGGGTCTAATGAAACCCTTCTCCAACAAGTCCTGCAACTGATCCTTTAACTCTTTCAACTCTGGCGGGGCCATGCGATACGTCAGAATGGAAATGGGTTGAGTGCCCAGAGCAAGATCAATACAGAAATCAATATCCCTGTCGGGCGGCATACCCGGCAGGTCTGAAGGGAAAACCTCGGGGAACTCCCGAACAATAGGAACAGAATCCATAGAAAGGACCTCTGCGTTGGAATCATGAACATACGCCAGATAAGCTAAACACCCCTTCTCGACCATGCATCGAGCCTTCACATATGAAATAAAACCTACGGGTGGTATACCATGGGGTCCTTCTCCACTCCAAACAGGGCAAATCTGGCAGATCCAGGGTAACGATCTTGGCGTGACAATCTGAGATAGCACGATACGGGGACAACCAATCCATCCCTAATATAACGTTGAAATCCACCATGTCTTAGAGCAATAAATCAACACGGGTCTCAAGACCCTCAAACACTACCACACAAGAACGATGAACTCGGTCGACCACTATAGAATCACCCACCGGTGTAGATACATAAACAAGAATACCCAAAGCATCACTAGGCATAACCAGGTAGGGTGTAAAATAGGACGACACATACAAATACGTAGACCCAGGGTCAAATAGCACTGAAGCATCTCTATCACAGATAATAATAGTACCTGTAATATCTACATATGAAGACTCAACCTCTGGCCTGGCTGGAAGATCATAACACCGGGGTTGGGCCCCACCTCCTTGAATCAATCTCTGGGACAATTGGCTGCTGGCTAGCCTCTACCTCTGGCAGTTCGAGCTCCACCTCTATGGTCCCTACCTCCACCTCTATGGCCTCTACCCCTGCCTCTGGCTGGCTGGGCGGCCTGTGGATCACCAGATGCCTGAATCATAAGGCGAGGACCCTGTTGCTGAGAGCTGTCAGAAGCTCGAGGGAAATAACTGGAAATATGTCTCATGTCGCCACACGTGTAACAGGCCCTCGGCTGCTGAGAATAACGGAGTGGTGGTGCGCTGATAGGTGCTGATGTGAACTGAAAAGCTGCTGGTCAGAAGACTGGGGCTGAGAGCCACGACCACCTGAAGTACAAAGAGAGACCTGGAGAGTTTACTGGAAGGGCCTCGTAGGATGGCCTCTATCATAAGAATCTCTACCTCCAAATGAGGTACCACTGAACCTACCCGCATGATGGGGCCTCTTATATGGCCCATGACCACCTCCCCGTGCAAGCTCCATCTAAACTCTATAGGCCCCATTGGCCATCTCCCAAAACGAAATATCACTCCCGGCTCCCATAGCCATCTAGAGACGGATCGGCTGGATCAACCCATCAATAAACCTCCGCACCCTCTCTCTCTCGGTGGGGAGTATCACAATAGCATGGTGAGCTAGATGAATGAACCAAGTCTCATACTGTGTGACTGTCATAGAGCCCTGTCGGAGGCGCTCGAACTGCCTGCGAAGAGCCTCTTGCTGAGTAACTAGGAGAAACTTCCCCAAAAACAACTCTGCAAACTGGTCCCAAGTCAATGATGGAGACCCTGCTGGTCTGGATAAACAATAGTCCCTCCACCAAGTCTTGACAGATCCTGCTAGTCGAAAGGTGGCAAAGTCGACCCCATTGGTCTCCACAATACCCATAGTCCGAAGGATCTCATGGCAGCTAAATATGAAATCCTGTGGAATGTGGTGGTGAAGAGCTTGTAGAACCTATCAAGCCTCCACAAAGCATCTGAAGACATAACTGCTCCATCACCGGCCTGGGTTACAATACCTGGCTGAACCGCCACAGCTGGCTGAACTACTGGAACCTGAGCCTGGGGAGCTACCTACTCTGGAGTACGTGTAGCAGAAGTCTGAACTCCTCCTCTAACATGAGAAGTGGCTGGCGCTGCTGGAAGCAGACCCGTTCTAGTGACGCTCTCCATAAAGCCTGCCAGTCTGACCAAAGCGTCCTGAAGATCGAGGTGACTATGAACCCCTATAGGACCTGAGCTGGGCCCACCGGAGCTGCTGGGGCTAGAACCTCCTCATCATAATCAACATGAGGCTCTACCTCTGGGACTGCTGCTCGGGGCTGAGCTCTGCCCTTACCTCAGATTGTGGCAAGGCTTCGGCCTCGCCCTCTGCCTCTCGTAGGAGCTGTTGCTGGGGGCTCGGGCTGCTGCGTGGTAGAAGAAGAAGCACATGTTCTCGCCATCTGTGAAAGAACAGAGTAGAAAGACAATCAGTGTTTGAGAAACAGAATCGCACGACAAGAAGGAACAAGGTCAAAATTTTTCCTAACTCTGTAGCCTCTGAGGGATAAATACAGATGTCTCCGTACCGATCCCTCAGACTCTACCGCATTTTTCCGTGAGTTGTGAGACCTATGTAACCTAGTGCTCTGATACCAACTTTGTCACGACCCGGATTTCCCACCATCAGGAGTCGTGATGGCTCCTACTAATTGGACCTAGGAAAGCCAAATAATTTAATACTTCTCTTAAAAACATCGACAATATAAAAAGAGACGAGACAATTAATTATAAAAGCGGAAGTCTGAAAACATAAATAACTGAAACCAAGTGCGGAAGTTCAAATACATCTCTACCCAGATCTGGTGTCACTAACTCACGAACTTCTACATAATGCTGAATACAAGGTCTAAATAGAAATACAGTACTGTCTGATCCGGTACAAAGGAAATCAAACGGAAAATAAAGATAATAGAGAATCCGGGCCATGCGGACGCCAGCAAGGCTACCACGAAAATCTCCGGACTGAAGTCAGCTCCCAATACTCCTATTGCTGTCCAAAAGCTCTTGCTTCGGTACTAGGATTTGTGCAAAAAAGATGCACAGAGTGTAGCATCAGCACAACCGACCCCATGCGCTGGTAAGTGCCTGGCCTAACCCCGGCGAAGTAGTGACGAGG
>MU749320.1:6979-49740 GCA_026770625.1 Nicotiana glauca | reverse complement strand
GGGATATTGAATGTACATCTTCCTTCATGAAAGATTGGCATCTTTAATATTGATCAGTCGCTTCCATCAAGATCAAGAAATATTATTCATTGTGTTCACCTTTTATACCTTTTGATTCTAGAGTTTATTATACTTAGCTAAGATTTACCCCTTCATCCTCTTTAATTGATTTGTTCACAAGGTTCGAATATCTTTCGAGTCAAACAATGACATAGATAGATAAGGTGAATAAAAGAGTAGTAATTTGCAATTGAAATTCTATTGATTATGAGAGAAAAAGTTGGTTACGTGGTAAGTAAAAATAAATTAACTAGGTTTCACAAACCCCCAACCTCTTCTCCCCTGTCCGTCTTGTTTCAACATTTAATTTAGAAGTACTTCCGAACTTTCATGTGATATAATGTTTAAACTCTCCTCTCGTTTGGTATTTTTTTTATACATTGAAAATTTAAAATAAACTAAAATCACTTAAAAATTAATACAAGAACACATGTTCATAATAATTAGAATTATTTACCTAAAAAATAAGGCATACAACTTGCGTTATTGGTATAGTATGTTAAATCATAATTTACACCATATAATTTACCCCAGTATATATAAGCTAAACTCGTATTTCAAACACAATTGACCAAATTCACCTTTGAAGAGGTACAAATAAGGGAGCAGTATAAACTCTCAATTATAAATTGTCCAAAGCCTTTTCCTTTAAAAATAGGATTAGTCAAATATGACGTATTTATGTTAAAATACGATAACAACTATTAACTCGCGCCGATTAGGTTTTCATTTTTTTAAGAATTAGAAGGCAAAAGAGCGAAGAACCTTCTTGTAAAATTGGAACCACGGAACAAGTAGGAGAATCTAATTGATTATAAGGAAATTTACCATATTTTTTGAGAATATTTTAGGAAATTTCCCCGTGTGGGTCCCTCCAGGTTTATTATTTTTCATTTTTCTTTTATTTAATTTAATGCATTCCCACCTTAACAGCCACGTTTCTATAATCTTAGATACACTGTTATTAAGTAATGTATTTGCAAAAACACGTGCTCTTTTTATAACATTACTGCCACTTCCACACTCAACACCCACATATTTCATTAATTGGCCTATAAACTAAAACCAAACAAAAATAGGAAAACTATCCCATTCCCAACACCTATATATACACATATAAAATAACATGTGTTAAACAAAGCTCGTTGTGACTTGCGGCTTACTCTGTTCTCTCACATTCTTCTTCCTATTCTACCCAAACAAAAGCCTAAAATTTTACAGAATTTCATCTAATGGATTGGGTTCGTGGTGAAGCTGTTGGTCAAGGAAGTTTTGGAAAAGTCAGTTTTGCAATACCCAAAAAACAGAGTACTCAAATTCTTCCATTGATGGTAGTAAAATCATCTGGGGTTTCTCAGTCGGCTACCCTCATCAACGAGAAGAAAATTTTGGATCAACTTAAAAGTTGCTCTGAAATTATTCGTTGCTTTGGTGAGAGTTATTCATTCGAAAACGGCGAAAATTTGTACAATGTTTTATTAGAGTATGCTTCTGGTGGTTCCTTAGCAGATAAACTCAAGAATTCGAAAAATCAAAGGTTGTCTGAATTTGAAGTTAGAGGATACACAAAGGGTATGCTCAGAGGGTTGGAATATATTCATGAAATTGGTTACGTTCATTGTGATATAAAGCTTCAAAATATTCTTTTAGGTCAAGATGGTAAAGTGAAAATTGCTGATTTTGGATTAGCAAAGAGAGTTGGAACCAAGAAAGATGATAATTTGCGATGTGAATTAAGAGGTACCCCATTGTACATGTCGCCGGAGATGGTCACCGGCGGCGAACAGGGTACGGCGGCGGATATATGGGCACTTGGGTGTGTGGTGGCTGAGATGATTACCGGAGTTCCAGCTTGGAAATTCTCAGATGTTACACAACTGTTAATGGCAATCGGAGTAAAAAATCAGTTGCCTCAAATACCAGAGAAGTTATCAGAAGAAGGAAAAGATTTTTTAGAGAAGTGCTTTGTGAAAGATCCGAGTAAGAGATGGACGGCTGAGATGCTTTTAAATCATCCCTTTGTGGCGGCTGATCATGATTATTATGGCACTGTTACATTGAATGAAGAAAATAAGAGTGAAATTCCATCAACATCTCCTAAATGTCCATTTGATTTCCCAGATTGGGTTTCTGGTCAATTACCGGAAACATGTTCAATTACTTGTCTGCTCTCGTCGGAAAATCAAGAAAAGCTGAATTTGAGCAGTGGGTTGTGGTACAATTTGCCGGCGGAGAGGCTCCGTGGACTGGTGAGTGAAATTAGACCTAAATTCACTGAATGGTCTTCTGCTGATGATTGGGTCAATGTTAGGTGATTTTTTTCAAGAGAAAAGCCAGAGGTAGATGCAGATTTTCCAGATTTTTTGAGGATATGTTTCAGGCCTCTGGTTTTATTTTTATTTTTTACCCTTTAGTGATTAGGCAGTTATGCTAGTCCAATTCTTTTTAAATTTTTTTATTGTACATGAAATTGGTTTCCACATACAATACAATAGGCTCTGATTTTTTATCAAGACAACTGATTTGCGCTCAACAAAGTGTACAGTGTTGGATTATATAGCCGTATTGAATAGTGATTGATTTCTCGGAATGGGTATTGCAGAATTGCAATGGTGCACTTGTGCTTTGGATTTGATTGGATATTTGGATGCGCTTGTACTTTTTGTACTCTATACTTTGGTGCGGCAATCATAAACTATGGCATATGCAATGATTCCGATTGTTGCTAGGATCGAAAAAATCAGATGTCATGTGCAAGCTATTAAATAACACTTCAACGACGATAAATTAGACAAAAAAAGAGAATTATATCAAAAGAGACACAAATATTTAATGTGGTTCGATCAATTGATCTATGTCCCCGGTGGAGATAAACAATCCACTGTATAAAAGAGAGTAAAAAATATCGAGAGAACACAAGTGGCAGACCAACACATATCCTGAAATTTTCCCCCAAAACAAGACTCTCAAGCCTCCTTATGGCTTGTGGATACTAATAAATGAAAAGGAATGATCCCTTGTCCTGAAATGATCCTCAATTTCTAGAAGTCCAAAACTTTTTCCTCCAAGAAAAAAGACTAGCCAAGTATGGAAGAATTATAATTTTCTTCTACGAGGAAAACTCAATTATAATAAAATGTTATCCTTCCTTCAAGAGATAAGAAAACCAAAAACGATCGGGATAAATACCTAACAATTATCTCTTACAATTAAATCAAGGCTCAAAACTCCATAAATGAATAAAAAGTTGGAATCTCCTTAGTCAGCGAATCCTAATAGTAATATCAGCAAACTAGCTTTATCTTCCCGGGCACTCGAAATATAAAGTATCCCCTATTTACGAAGGGTTTAGAAAATAAAAAAGGATCGCATCCAAGATGATGTGAAATAAACAGTTTACCGATAGAAGAATGGTTGATTTCACGTTCATTTGCACTAGGAAGAAGTATTGAAAAGTGGTAGAACTGAATCCATGATTGTTAGTTAAGAGGTATGCGTATTGTCATGTAGGCTGGCAGTCTTGAAGCGACGGAGAATTTTTTAACTGTTCGGTGTCAGCATCTTTTCCTACTTCTAACTGTTCTCCTAACCGAGAAAGGTAATCGGCTAACCGTGAATTCATCTTCAGAGCTAAGTCCTAAGGAGACAGGTTGAAATATACGGGCGTAGGTTAGCGTCTCGTCCTACAAATGATCTTTCCAGCCATGCCTCATGACCCCCTGGACGCATCCCATGGCGTCCTGGCAAGCCTCCCAATGCTTAGCGTCATGGTCGACCTCGTGGTCTCGGCAACGCCAAGTGACAAGAGCGGATGTGCCTCTGTCGCCCAACCGATTGCCCACGCCAACACCTAGTAGCTGGCAGATGCCAACAGCGCCGCGCGCACAGACAATATTGGGCGCACAGACAATGATGATTCCAACAGCGACGGGCGCACAGACAATACCACGCGTACAGATCTTGATGCCTTGCCAGCGGCCAGCCGCAGCGGACTCCAAATAGTGTCGCGCACGCCAACAGCACCGCGCGCACAGACTCTGATGCGAAAGACAAAGTTGCTGCCAACGGACCTGCTTTCTGCCCTGTATAAAACTAAGTCCTTTTCATTGTAAATATAGAGTAGTTTTATGTACTTTCATTATGTTTCTCTAGCTTAGTCAAGTCTAGTCTAGTAGCTTTGATTTTATTTAAGCATTATTAGGAGGGACCAAGCAATCAAACTTTCTAGCAAGCAAATATTTCTCTGTACTGGTGTCTCTCTCCCTCGACACCGCATAGCCTTTTGTAATAGCTTTCATTAATGCGATCAAGATTTCATTCTCAATTCTCATTTCCGTTTCCACAATTTCTCTTGACATTGGTTTTCCCGTACGGCAATGACAATCTCGTCTAGTGTACGGAGGGGACCTCAGTTGGCTGACAACAACCGTACTGACATCGGTTGCTTAGCCTTACGTCCCCCTTCCAAGGAACCTTAGGAAGGCACCGTATAACAGTTGGTAGAGCCTAGGCTCGACATCAGACGAGGGAACATATTGTCATTACCACCATTTCTAACCATGGTGAATCATGGGGACCACATTGCGGCCCTTGAAGAGATGGTTGACGTATTATGACCCGTCGTGGATACGGTTCCTAAACTAAGGACCAGCCTAGTGCAAAGGTTAGACGACCTGGACCTCAATATGCTCCAGGCCGAAGTTGACATAGCAAACATTAGTCATGACTTTGAAGGAGACCGGCAAACGGCAGCTACAGAGGTAGCCAAAATTTATGGCGAATTCGAGGACCTCCGGTAGGAGCGCGCCGAGGATTTAGCTCATAGAGAACTAGAGGCAGACATAGTGACTGCCATGCAACAAACCATAGACCACCTGACAGGACAACTCAATGTTGTCAATGATGCTCTACAAAGCCTACTTCGAGGAGGTGAAAATCAGATCAAGGGTATTGTGAACCTCGCCCCTGTGCCACAAAAGCTAAAAATTCCGAAGCCAAAGCCCTACGACGGAGTTCGGGATGCCAAAGAAGTGAAAAATTTAATCTTCGACATCGAACAGTACTTCGACGCTGTGGGCGAGTTGGAAGAATCCAAAAACGTAGCAACTGCTGCCATGTATCTTAAGGGTGATGCTAAGCTCTGGTGGCGAGTGAAATATGAAGCTATCAAGGTCGGGGAAGATACTCTCAAGACATGGGCAGAACTGAAGGCAGCCATACTCCTGCAGTTCTTCCTCGAAAATGTGGAGTACAATGCACGGAGAAAGATTCGGGAGCTCCACCAGACCAGGTCAGTGCGGGATTACGTACGGGAATTCTCCGCGCTCATGCTAAACCTACAGGATATGGGTGACAAAGACAAGCTCTTCACGTTCCTGTAAGGTTTGAAACCTCATGCCCGTATGGAACTGTAAAGACAAAGGGTAGATACCCCCCCCCCCAAGGCGATCCAAGCTACTAAATGCCTAGGGATTTATCATATGGAAACTCAGAAGGATAGGCCTCAGCCGCCTGTCCGAGGGGGTTACAATGGGTGCCAACCTACAATGGTGGCCCTAGCAGAAATAGGGGAGATCGAAGTGCAACTAGATCCAAGACTCCTTCCTCAAGCAGCAACAGCGCTGCATCCGTCAACAACAATTAGAGGAGGAAACCACCTTTAGAATGCTGCCATTGTGGCGGGCCGCATTGGAAAAATGAATGACCACAGATACAGATCAACGATCATCAAACTATTGAGAATGAGTCGGATGACGACTCAGATGAAGCAGAACAAGTAGGTGCCTTCAATACAATTGTTGGTTCCATCCCTGATACCTTAGCGAGAAATAATACTGGTTCCCCTAAAAAGGACTCATGCCCAATTTACAATAAAGAGGAAAAGAAGGCGGATAAGAGGCCTCCTCCTACCCAAGAGAGGACCTTAATTTTCGTCGAAATGAAAGTCAACGGCAAACCCATTCGGGCAATGATCGACACAGGTGCTACCCACAACTACTTAGCCTCGACTTAGGTGAAGCACCTTGGTATAGGGGTACAAAAGAGTAAGGGTCATGTCAAGGCTATCAACTCGCCACCCCAACCAGTGGGTGGAATAGCCAAATGAGTGCCCATGAAGCTTGGACCTTATGAACGAAGATTCAACCTACGAATCGTAATCTTAGATGACTTCAAACTCATAGTGGGGTTGGAATTCCTGAGGTAAACCAACACCATACCCGTACTATATGCCAACATGCTCCTGATGATGGGAGAAAAAGTGGCCAAGCCCCGCATCATACCATGCATACCCATAAAGATGGCCGCTAAAAACATCTCGGCCATATAGTTGAAGAAGAGAGTCAGAAGACCTGAACATATGGTTCCAGCTACCTTTTACAAAAAGAATCAGAAATCATATCATCGGCCTCAAATGATTGATGATGCTCCTCAGTGTGGGAAGACTCGTCAAGAAGACCAAAAGGACAAGTCAGACCACTCATCACAAACGGGACTTCTGGAGCCACTACATGCCCCAGAAAGACCTTGGGAAAGTGTTTCCCTTAACTTCATCACAGGATTTCCCAAATTCGGAAACCTTGCATCCATCTTGGTTGTAATAGATCGGTTTTCAAATTATACAACCTTCATAGCAGCCCCACAAAACATATCAGCAGAAGATACAGCTCGACTCTTCTTCTCGCACATTGTCAAATATTGGAGCCTGCCCAAAGACATCGTTAGTGGTCGCAGCTCACACTTCACTAGCAACTTCTAGACCCATCTCTTTAAGTGCTTCGGGTCAAAATTGAGTCATAACTCAAATTGCCATCTACCATCAGATGACCAGACAGGACGATGCCATGACATGCTGGAGGAATATCTTCGTCACTTTGTAACCGGATCACAACAGCATTGGGTGAAGCTTTTGGATGCTGCTCAACTGTGTTTCAATTCTCAAAAAAGCTCCAATACAAACAAAAGCGCTTTTGAAATTGTTACTGGACAACAATCGCTTCTCCTACAGACGATAGATGCATCAACCATGCTGAAATATACTCGAGTTGGCAACTTCTCGAGGGAATGGGAGCGCAATTTGGAGATAGTGAGGAGCTATCTCGTCAAAGCCCAAGAGTAAGCAAAAAGGTTCGCTGATCAAAATCTTTGCTTTGTTCAACACCAAGGGGGAGACAAAGTGATGCTAAACATCCCAAGGCGGTACTTGTTCGCAGAGAGGACCCATGACCCTTACCTATTGCAAAAACACATTGGGCCATTGTCCATTGAAGGACGTATTGGGAAAGCCACATACCAGGTTGCTATCCCAGCCTGGTGGAAGGTCCATTCAGTCTTCTATGTTAGTCAGCTGATATCGCTTCGGAAAGACATGGAACATCATTCACAAAGCCAACTCACAAGACAGAGGGGAATACATCCAACAAGAGCCTGAACAATCATCATCTTGCAGGTAAGGCTCCGAGGACGTAGCCAACTCCAGTGGGGGAGAATGTCATGGGCGGCTTTCTAGCCATACCCCATGACCCCTTGGATGCACCCCATGGCGTGCTGGTAAGCCTCCCAATGCTTAGCGCCATGGTCGGCCCCGGTGGTCTCCGCAACGCCTAGTGACAAGTGCGTATGTGCCTCTATCGCTCCACCGTGTGCCTACGCTAGCGCCCGGCGGTTGGCAGATGCCAACAGCACCGCGCGCACAGACAATGCCGGGCGCACAATTCATGATGATGTCAACGACACCGCACACACATACAATGCCGTGCGTGTAGATCCTGATGCCTTGCCAGCGGCCAGCCATAGATAAACTCCAAATATTTTCGTGCGCGCCAACAACACCACGCACGCAGACCCTGATGCGAAAGACAAAGTTGCTGCCAACGAACCTGCTTTCTGCCTTGTAGAAAACTAAGTCATTTTCATTGTAAATATAGAGTAGTTTAATTTCATGTACTTCCATTATGTTTCTCTAGCTTAGTCAAGTCTAGTCTTGTAGCTTTGGTTTATTTTTTTAAGCATTATTAGGGGGGACCAAGCAATCAAACATTCTAGGAAGCAAATATTTCTCTGTACTGTGTCTCTCCCCCTCGACATCGCGTAGCCTTTTGTAATAGCTTTCATTAATGCAATCAAGCTTTCATTCTCAATTCTCATTTTTGTTTCCGCAATTGCTCTTGACATTAGTTTTTCCGTACGTCACTGACAATCTCGTTTAGCGTACGGAGGAGACCTTAGTTGGCGGACAACAACCGTACTGACATCGGTTACTTAGTCTTATGTCGCCCTTCCAAGGAACCTCAGGAAGGCACCGCGTAACAGTATATATGTATGATTTTTGTGCAAGCAATATTAGTGTGTTGTCGCAATTAAGCTTGTAAGAGGATTTAGGTCTACAATTATGATGATTTAGATATATACTTTGCTTCCTCTTCAAAATTAAATTTTACTTTGTACTACTTTCGAACATTGTCAATCTATATATAGTATATACATATTTAATACGGATAAAAAACGGATTAACCTGCGGATAATATGGGTAATCATATTATCTATGACTTCTTGCATATGATCACTTTTGGGAGATTTTTTTAGTCTATTTAACTTGAGGAACCCCCAATTTGAAACTTTACAAACGTAAAAGTTAGACCCATTGGTTATCCATTTCTAAATGGATAATATGGTTCTTATCCATATTTAAACCGTTTTTAAAAGATTCATTATCCAACTCATTTTTAGTGAATGTTGGTTAATTGTTTTCATTTAACTATTTTCTACTCCTACACATACCTAATACTCATTTTTAGACAAATTCCAATGACACTCATACTAAGGGTATACGTCACAATAGTGCAAGTATACCTATTCAAAGCAGTGTGAGCTGAAACCCCTTGCGGAAAGAGGGAAAGAGAAAAGAAGGAAGGAAAGTCTAACTGCACGGATTTATCAACCGAATTTGTTGCCACTGGGAACTGCAATTCTGCCGAAAGGTTTTTTATTCTTTTATCTAAATGCATAGATTTACTGGATAAAGCTAGTAGTTTTTAGAATTTAGATATTACGATCCGCAGACTACATTATCTAATCTTTGGAAGGGAAATTCATTACTTTATGGGCATAGACGCATAGGCCAGGGAAGGGAGAAGTTCAAAAATAGCCAGATGTATAAGTGTCCGTTAGAAAATAGTTACAGTTTCAGAAGTAATTGAATTTTAGTCACTTTTCATGTAAAGATAAATATAAACGAAAATACTGTACAAAATTCGGAAAATACTCCAGCATAATATACTGGAATTTCGGTATAATATACTGGACTTCCAGCATAATATACTGGACTTCCAGTATAATATAACGGTCCAGCATAATATCCTTTTAGTTCATACACAGGTGCTCCAATCTCCAGTATATCATGCTGAAATTTTTCGCATGTTGGAGTTCCAGCATAATATGCTGGAAGTTCATACACAGGTGCAGCGATCTCCGGTATATTATGTTGGAATTTTCCGTGTTACAGCAAAATAGTGGCTATTTTTCAATAACTTTACAAATGTTGGTTATTCTTGAATGATCGATTCGAAAACTGGCTAGCCCGTATTATTTACGGGAGATGCAAGTGCGCTGAGGATCTTTATCAACTTTTGGTCGTTATATGGTTTTATCTTGTAGGTGCAAAGCAAGTTACGTGATTTAATATTTGTGTAGCTCATAAATCCATGTTCCATAATTCTAAGCCTCGTACTTGTCCATAGGTATCCAAAAATTGTGATATCCCAACAAGTGGTTGAAACCGTTATTAGTCAGATTTTATCACCTAATTATAAAGACTAAGCTAATTTAAAACTAAGTGAACACACCGCTTTACAAGTTGCACCACCTCCCTTAACGGGGCTATGAGCATCCTTTTACATGCCTAACTCCCTATGAAACTTTTACTCTTTTTGAACGTCCCAGCTGGCTAAGCCCCAATTGTTAATGTTTAAGTTGTATCGACTTAAACCATCGGATCACTTAATGGGTTAAACCGTTAAACTACATTAAGGGTCCATATGAGGTATAAGAAGGTACAAGGATGATATAAAAATTTAAGTCATGTATTTATAGTCAAAGTTGGACTGAAATCTGAAGAGGTGCAACTCTTCAGAATGACTGTTTATGCAAAACGGCCACAACATAAATGTCATAACATAAATGGCTATTTACTCAATAATAAAGATTTAAAATGAAGAGGGTAGTTTAATTTTCAGTTACACAACAGAAAAACGAATTGGAATTAATATTAATATTTATTTTAATATTAATATTCTGTTATTAAAATTAAATATTTAATAATATTTCTGTTAATATTTTACTATTAACAAATAAATTTGATCCAAAAAAATAATCAATCAACCGATCATTTGACCAAATCACCCGAATCAGAAGTCGAAGCCGAAGCCGAGCCGAGCGAGCGATGACGACAACGGGGTGAGGCTTGCCTTCTTCTCAACTCTTTAAGAGCTAGAAGAAGAGCAATTGCTTATATACCCATAAAAACCTCTTCCTCTTCCAATATGGGACAATATCTCTTTGCTAGGGGGGGGGGGGGACTTAAAATTTCACTTAAAAATTTTATTTCCCTCCATTTTCCATCCACCCCATTTTAAGCATTAATAGCTTAAAAATCCAAAAATCCCCCACATGAATGGGGAATGACTATATCACGGAAGTATGCATGAAAAACTGTATGATTTGTAAGCAAGGATTAATTGGATCTGGATAAGTAGGTTTCCGTTTGAACTTTCCGCAGTGAACTTATGTCGGATATACGTGATCAATCGATAGATTTGATATCTGTGAACCGCCGAACTTTGGTGTATACCTAGATAACCACAAGTCACACAACCAACCCTTAACCGTCTTTGGTTCTCATTGTTGTGTTCGTTTCAGCCATGAACACCGTCTAGTTTCATAAGTGCGTAGAGAACTGGTCTTACAAAGTTCTCCTTGAAGCGGCTAATACTTCACACTTACATAGGTAATTCCTAAACGTGTCATCCCGTAGATACACTCTTTGATATTCCCCGTATCAAATTTAAAAATTATTAAAAAGCTTTAATGCTTTATCCTTGGTACTGAACATTGTCACATCACGAGAATGGACCAAAAGTTTAGTTGACAATGTTGAACTGTCATTAATGACTTTGTTTGATCTCCTTGAACCTAGATCTTGGGTTCTCCAGTCTTCTAGGTAGAGTTACCGCTACTATGACTTGTTCTCGGCCACAGTCCCATTTTCCTTGATGATTTCTCAACTACCTCTCTAGTTAGTCCTTTTGTAAGTAGATCTGACACATTATCACTTGACTTTACATAATCAATCGTGATAATTCCTCTAGAGAGTAATTGCCTAACGGTTTTATGTCTTCATCGTATATGACGAGATTTACCTGTCACACCTCCTTTTTACACATCTGAGGGGGTATACAAGGGAGTTTTTCCAATTAAAGTGACATTATTCGAAATGAGATTATTTTACTTAATTTTTCAGAGTCACCACTTAGAATAGTTTATTTGGTGTCCCAAGTCACCGGTTTATTTTAAAATCCCAAATCGAGGAAATTTTGATTTTTATTTAAAAGTCTGCGAACCAGAAATTCTAGATAAGGAATTCTGTTAACCCAGGAGAAGGTGTTAGGCATATTCGGGTTCGTGGTTCGAACACGGTCGCTTAAACTATTAAAATTGGCCTAATTATCTGATTTATTACATGTTGTAAAACTATTGTGCCTGTTTTAGCTTTATAACTGCTTTTTAATTATTTTAAACCGCTTTTAGGATTTATGAATTTATTTTTTTTATGAACAAGTTACGATTGTTGTACACTTGCTTGTTTTGGAACACGCCTCAAACCACACTATATGAAATGCACCCGCGATTCGCGACATATTTTATTAAACATTATTGAAGATTGAAATTGGGTCACATGAAATGTATATCCGGATTTTAGTATTTAAAAATCACTACGTTACGGGAACCTTACCAGTAATTATGATGAATTATTTATAATGTGCCCAAAGCAGCTATGAAGATTAAATTTTCGATAACAACATTTGTGAGAGCCATGGATGATTTAATTTATTTGTGGCACACCTCAAACCTTTTTCTATAAGTGGTAGTTCCTGAATCTAACCTTATGAGGGTCATAGATTATAAATTTTGCTTGGCATGACACGCCTCAAATTATTTTAAAGGGTTTTATTATTTGAAGTTGTTGTGATCGGGTTACATGAAATGCACCTCCGAATTCGAAAATTAGGTATAACGACTATGCCACAGGAACCGTACCCATAATCACGATGGTTTATTAATTGCGCCTAAAGCAAGCTACGACGTTCATGAATTATTTATTTTCTAAAGTCTGGGATTCTCAATGACAATCCAAGGCTTATTGGGCTCAGATAGTAAGACATTAGTGGACCATTACCCCTGCGTATAATTTATTGCAGTTGCACCCAGTTTTTATACCTCTCTGCCTGTGAAAAAATGAAAGGAAAAAAAGGCTGCACAATAGTTCATTAGATGATTCAGATCTTATGTAAGTTCTGATGGTCGAGCTCCCTTTTATGGGGTAATTCATGAATTGGGAACAGAACAATAAACAATAAACGCAAAATCTGAAATTGACATCCAAATAGAAAATATAAGCAAATTTTAAGAGAAACTTCCAAACAAGTAAACCCCAAAAATATATCATGTTACTCCCTCCATCCTAAAACACAATTATTCCGCAATTCCCAGATGCTAATAGCGGTTAAGCTAGAGAGATTTAACACAAAATTTTAAATTATATTCTTTCTAAGTTCTAACCTTCTCAAAGAACCTACTATAATTAAAACGTATAAAGTAACAGTAAATTTCAATTCTAATACTTTTAAGATTTAACCCTCTTAAAATACCCAATAAAATTAGAAACTAATATAACTACTATTACAAACTAGTATATGTTCTCTGTGATTTTTCGCACTCAAGAAAAAAGAATATATAAAATCAACTTTCAACAAGACAAGAGAATGATACATGCAGAGCATTATAAACGCTTAATTAATCCCCACAAAAATTAATACCAACTAATTATGGAGCTCCTCAAAAGAAAATTCAAGCTTAGTAATCTACAAGGATCAAAATTACTAGTAGAGCTAAACACACATAACCACAACGATTGTAAAAATAAAAAATAAAAAAATTGAAACTTAGTCAAAATATTGAGACATCATTTATATAAAAAAGTAATTACAGCAGATTCGGAAAAAAAAGTACCTAATAGGCGAGAAATAGAAATAAAATAGCCGAATGGAGGCAAAGACAAATACCATTGGAGCTGAGCCACATTAAACCAACAACAACAAACATAACTTAAGCCAAAATCACATTTGGAAACCCCCAAAGCATGGATATGTGCAGCTTTGATAATCTTTTTTTAATCTTTTCTTGTTTTCTTTTGTTTTTGTCTCGAAATCTTTGAATGTTTTCGATCTCCTTCTTTTTTCGAGTTTTTCTTTCAGGAAAAGGAGGAATGCGCTATTTTTTTTTGTTGAGCTGATAGAGAGAGGAGAGGGGTCTGTTGAATGAGATGATGATGGAATGGAGAAGAAAACAAAAGCTGCACTGGTTTCTGATTCTGGGCGGGTCCGATTTTTCTATCTCCTTTTATCCAAGAATAGCGCCGTTTGTTGAAGGGAGTTGGGAATCTGATGTGTTTTTTTTCTCTTAGCTCTAATACGTTTTTATACGTAGGAGGTAGGGTAAAGGTAATGGATATTTGAGTAGTGATATTGGAATTGGGTTGGGATTTAAAATTAATTTGGGCCTTTAGGAATTGGCCCAATTTTAAAAGAAACAAGAGCAAAAATATGTTCTTCCTATTTTCCTTTTCTTTGTTTTTTTCCTTTTTTTTAAACAATTAAAATCCTAAATCAATCTATTAAAATTTTTAATTTATTTTTAACATTAAAATAACTAATTAACTTAAAACTAAGAAAAAAATGCTATTTTTAAAGGCTAAAATCCAAATATGTAAAAATAATAATTTTTTGTGATTTTTTGCTTAATAAAATTAATTCCTACATTCAAACAGAGCCTAAGATGACATGAAATTAAAATGTGATAATTTTTTGATTTTTCTATGATTTTAAAATATTAAAAATACGTGAAATGCAATTAAATAAAGAAAAACTCCTAAAAATTAATTAAAATTATTTTTGATTATTTTTTAGGAGTTATTTTCATGTAGGGCAAAAATTAGGTGTTCATAGCTACTCTTCTTTGCTCGGAAACATGAAGAATTTTCGGGCAAAGATAAAGTGAGCAATTACGAGCAATTTTTGCCCGTTTGAGACTCCATTTGGAAGCATTTTGAAAAAGTTTGACCGAACCTTGCTTCGGAGGTTGCCTACATATCCTTGGCCATAAAGCAATCAGGTTGGTATAGTTTTGGAAATTTTAGTAGCTGGGACTACCGAATAGGTGTGATTTCACTGCTGTTGGTGCTATTTCTGCTTGTTGAGCTCCTTATTACACCAAAATGAAAAATAAAAAGCTAAACTAGCAAAGCCTATCAACTACGAGTTACAATATTCCTATCTATAAATCTTCTTAAGCTTGATTTTGAGTCTTGGCTGGTTCTTTCTATAGGCTCTGATCTGAATCTTGATGCTCGTTAACTGCAACCGCTGGTTCATTCTTCTTCAGCTTTTTGGATCAAGGCGAGATATGCAAAGCTTGCGACTTCAATCATATCATTGAACAGTCCGTATCCTTTCTCTACTTCTACACTTAGAGTTTACTTCTTTTCTTTTTTTTTTCTTTTCTTTTATTTGAATTGAGACTCCTTCTTTTGGTGATCTCAATCTTGTGCCTCACAGTGGAAACCATTTCAGGCACCAAAGCAAACAAACGAACGAAATTTTTTTGCTCCAGTTTTTACTAGGAAAATATTTGAAAGCAAATAAAATAAGGATTGTGTATCCTTGGAAAAAAGAGATTAGGGAGTGAAGCCCTATATCTATACTAAAATCTACTAGGGATTGGAAACCCTATGTTGGAAAAACGACAAGGGAGTGGAGACCCTATGTCTAAAAATAAAATCAACTAGGGAGTGAAGACCCTATGTCTAAGATAAAATTAACTAGGGAGTGGAGACCCTATGTTGGAAAGGCGACTAGGGAGTGGAGACCCTATGTATAAAATAAACTCAACTAGGGAGTGGAGACTCTATGTTGGAAAAGCGACTAGGGAGTGGAGACCCTGTGTCTTAAAATAAACTCAACTAGGGAGTGGAGACCCTATGTTGGAAAGGTGACTAGGGAGTGAAGACCCTATATCTAAAATAAAATCGACTAGGGAGTGGAGACCCTATGTTGGAAAGGCGACTAGGGATTGGAGACCCCATGTCTAAAATAAACTCAACTAGGGAGTCGAAACCCTATTTTGGAAAGGCGACTGGGGAGTGGATAACCTATGTCTAAAATAAACTCAACTAGGGAGTGGAGACCCTATGTCCAAAATAAAATCAACTAGTGAGTGGAAACTCTATGTTGGAAAGGCGACTGGGGAGTAGAGACCCTATGTCTAAAGTAAACTCAACTAGGGAGTGGCGACCCTATGTTGGAAAGGCGACTAAGGAGTAAAGAACCTATGTCTAAAATAAACTCAACTAGGGAATTGAGACCCTATGTTGAAAAAGCGACTAGGGAGTGGAGACCCTATGTCTAAAATAAAATTAACTAGGGAGTGGAGACCCTATGTTAGAAAAAAGTAACTAGAGATTGGGGACCCTAGGCTACTATGATTTTGAATTTTCTTCTTCTTCTTTTTTATTATTTATTTCATGGAATGTGAATGTGGGAAAGAGTTTTGGAAGGGACTTCCCTTTTGTTTTTGGATTGTTGCTGCAAAGCTATTTCTAGCCCTTGCGCAGTTTCTTTTGGTGGCACCTGCTTCTTGCAAGGTTTCTTTAGATTGCACCTGTTTCATGTTTTCGAATAAAGAACAATTATTAATTTGAAACGGTAGTTGGTTTTGTGGTCTTGATTGTTTTGATCACTTGATCTCGGCCCTTTCAACTGCAACTGGTTGCTTCCTGAATACCGATTGCATTTCTGACTCTGGAGAAACTCTGGCTTTTCCAGTCTTTGTCATGATGATTGGTTAGTGGAACTCAACCCTTTTGACTTTATCTTGCCTTCTAGGTCTTTTCCTTCTGATTTCTCTTTTTTTTTTCTTTTTTTTCTTTTCTTCGGAGGATTAAGGAACTTTTGGCTCCTCGAACTTTGCTGCAACGGCTAGTCGCGTGAGACTTAACCTTTTCTAACTTTATTTCACCTTCGTAGGCCTTTTTTTTGGCTTCTTTATTCCAACTTTAATTTAAGAGCATTTGGAGTACCTTGGATTTTTCAAATCTTTGCCGAGATGGTTAGCCACGTGGGACTCAATCTTTTCAACTTCCAAGATTTTTCAATTTCAAAACATCAGCCACCATGGCCGGCCGAAGTCGACTTGATGCCCCTAAAAAGGCTAGGTGCCTTATTGCACATTAGCTCATGTCAAATGAGAACTCTATAAATCAGTCTTGCCATCCCTTTTTTGTCTTAGTTTCGGAATAGAGTTGGACCGAAAGGGATTCAAAGAAAAACAAACAATAGAATGGACAATGAATTTAAACAAAAGGTATCCCTTTCGGGGAAAGAACGGAAGGAATTATCTGGAGTACATGCGGAGTTCAATGAACATGACATGCCTTTTGGACTAGATGCCTGATCAATGCAAACCGTCCGACTCTTAAAATTTCATCATAACTTTTGTCTCGAAATCGAGAAACCTTGCCTAGGACTGTGTCAATGCCAGTGACCGAAGATCTTTTTTTTTTTATATCAATGGTGCCATATGCGGGTTTTCACGAGCTGAACTCTCTTATTTCTCTTCTCACCATCGCCTTGTAGTGATCTTGTGAGTTTTCACCAACAAGACTCTTTTATTTTAGTTTCTCTACTTATTTTTGCCTCACGGTGCCCGTGCGGGTTTTCACCAATAAAACTCTCTCATTTTATTTTTTCACTTTGATTAAATCAGATCCAGGTAGTTGTATTCTCCGATCCTTGACGATTTTTCACTGATTGATTGGAAGGACTTAAAAGGATTTGGATAAAAATGATTTGGACTGAATTATAACTTTGTAACTATTCATGCGGAATCATCGCCGAACCATTATAACATCTGTCAATTTCACTTTTGGGAGAATTTGGATTTTTATTTTGGTGTGACTGAACCCCAGCGAGATGCTGCCTACGTATTCTTTTGGAATCAAGTCGAACGTAGTTCAGGGAACTCTGTTTTTGATTTTCTTTTATTTTTTTCTGTTTTGTTTTGTTTTCTCTTTATTTTTCCTTTCCTTTTTCTTTTTTTATTTTTCATTTCGTTTTATTTTTGCCATTTTTTTCCCTCTTTTTTTGTACCTTTTTTTCTTTTTATTTTTTCATTTCATTTTTCAATAATACTTTAAGGTTCCAAAGAGGGTAATCAAAGGATGGAGTGTTTGGGTTGCGAGAATGAAAGCCTTCGTCATCACAACTGAAGAATATTATAACTACATGGAATACCCACCATAGTACGTTTTGACTGCATTTGTAATAAAAATTATTTCTGGGACATTTCCTTCGATGTGTCCCAAGTACAACACACTCTTTTGGCAGTACTCTTGTTGCAATATATGGACGTTTCCAATCCGGAAACCAATTTTTCTTCAGTTGTTCCAACTCTTTGTTTTATTTTCTTAAACTTTATCTTCATTGCGATCTAATTCTCATTTCATTATTTCGAGGTCTGATAGCTTTCACGATCTAGGCATGAAGTTCGCAAGCATGTCATGTTATTGAAATCTGCATTTAACAGAACAACAAAGAGAATAAGAAAGAAAAAAGATAAGATTAAGAAAAGAGACATTCCTGGACAATGAAATATTAATTTCATTTGATTTTTGATTTTTTTTTTTTCAATTTTTGAAGATAGAAGGTTTTACATTAGAAAGTAAGACAATAAGGTAAAATATCCGGATCACACCTTGAGATAATTCAGATGCAGAAAGGATAGCAAGACTCGCTACTAAGACTCCCGTCTGATGGGGAACTTTCATGCTTGGAGACCATTTTTTGGCTTTTATTCTGTCTCGGCAATGGCTGCACCGGCCTTCAGTGCCGGATCAAATTCCTCAGCTTCACAAATCATTCTGACTATTGGCCCGATATTGTGGGAAGACAACAGATTGTTCATCATATTATGAGCTTCTTCATCCCGAGACAACAGCTTCACACCTCCTTTTTACACACCCGAGGGGTATACAAGTGAGTTTTTCCAATTAAAGTGACATTATTCGAAATGAGATTATTTTACTTAATTTTTCAGAGTCGCCCCTTAGAATAGTTTAATTGGTGTCCCAAGTCACCGGTTTATTTTAAAATCGCAAATCGAGGAAATTTTGATTTTTATTTAAAAGTCTGCGAATCAAAAATTCTAGATAAGGAATTCTGTTAACTTGGAAGAAGGTGTTAGGCATTTCCGGGTTCCGTGGTTCGAATACGATCTCTTAAACTATTAAAATTATCCTAATTATCTTATTAATTAAATGTTTTGAAATGATTGTGCCTTTTTAGCTTTATAACCGCCTTTTAATTATTTTAAACCGCTTTTAGGATTTATGGATTTTTTTTGAACAAGTTACAATTATCGTACACTTGTTCGTTTTGGAGCACGCCGCAAACCACGCTACATAAAATGCACCCGCGATTCGCGACATGTTTTATTAAATATTTTTGAACATTGAAATTGGGTCACATGAAATGTACACTCAAATTTTAGTAGTTAAAAATTACAACTACGTCACGGGAACCGTACCCGTAGATATGGTGAATCATTTAAATAACGCGCCCAAAGCAACTACGAAGATTCAATTTTCGATAGCTACATTTGTGAGGTCCATGGATGATTTATTTTATTTTTGGCACACTTCAAACCTTTTTCTATAAGTGTTAGTACCTGAATCTAATCTTATAAGGGCCATGGATAATAAATTTTCTTGGCATGGCACGCCTTAAATTATTTCAAAGCGTTTTATTATTTGAAGTTGTTGTGATCGGGTAATATAAAATGCACCCCCGAATTCGGAAATTAGGTATCATGACTATACCACGGGAACCGTACCTATAGTCACGATGGTTTATTAATTGCGCCTAAAGCAAGATATGACGTTCATGAATTATTTGTTTTCTAAAGTTTTGGATTCTCGTAAAAATTGCATGGGGCGCCCAAATTTTTAACCTGTAGCCGCTTTGTCTTTTTGTTTGCATCCGTACCCAATTTTTAAAAAACTTCAGCTTCCCTTTATAACTGAGAAACTTCAGCTCTAGAGCTGAAGTTTTTATTTTATAACTAGAGCTGAAGTTTCCGGGTTACTAAACAAAAACTTCAGTTCTAGAGCTGAAGTTTTTATTTTATAACTGGGAAACTTCAGCTTTGATTTTATAACTGGCAAACTTCAGCTCTAGAGCTGAAGTTTTTATTTAGTAACCCGGAAACTTCAGCTCTAGAGCTGAAGTTTTTATGTTGTAACTAGAAAACTTCAGCTCTAGAGCTGAAGTTTTTATTTTATAACTGGCAAACTTCAGCTCTAGAGCTGAAGTTTCTATGTTGTAAATAGAAAACATCAGCTCTAGAGCTGAAGTTTCTATGTTGTAAATAGAAAACATCAGCTCTAGAGCTGAAGTTTCTATGTTGTAAATAGAAAACATCAGCTCTAGAGCTGAAGTTTCTATGTTGTAAATAGAAAACATCAGCTCTAGAGCTGAAGTTTCTATGTTGTAAATAGAAAACATCAGCTCTAGAGCTGAAGTTTTTATTTTATAACTGGCAAACTTCAGCTCTAGGGCTGAAGTTTTTATTTAGTAACCCGGAAACTTCAGCTCTAGAGCTGAAATTTTTATTTTATAACTTGAAAACTTCAGCTCTAGAGCTGAAGTTTTCGGGTTACTAAACAAAAATTTCATCTCTAAAGCTGAAGTTTTTATTTTATAACTGGCAAACTTCAGCTCTAGAGCTGAAGTTTTCTAGTTACAACATAGAAACTTCAGCTCTAGAGCTGAAGTTCGCGAGTTACAAAATAAAAACTTCAGCTCTAGAGCTGAACTTTAGGTCCGGCTACTAAAATGCTGAAGTTTTGTGTAATTCCCTTTGCTACTTTAGCCCTGTGTGCTGAAATTATGTGAAAAATCGGGTACGCTTGTAATTTTTTTGGCAAAGCGGGCACAGGTTAAAATGTAGCACAAAAAGCGGGTATAGATAAAAATGCCCTGGGATTCTCAATGACAGTCCGAGGCTTATTGGGCTCAGATAGAAAGACATTAGTGGACCATTACCCCTGCGGATAATTTATAGCAGTTTCGCCTAGTTTTTATACCTCTTTGCCCGTGAAAAAATGAAAGGAAAAAAAACTGCACAATAGTTCATTAGATGATTCAGATCTTATGTAAGTTCTGATGGTCGAGCTCCCTTTTATGGGGTAATTCTTGAATAGGGAACAGACCAATAAGCAATAAACACAAAATCTGAAATTGACATCCAAATAGAAAACCTAAGCAAATATTACGAGAAATATCCAAACAAGTAAACCCCCAAAAGCATTCCCTGTTACTCCCTCCATCCCAAAATACAATTATTTCGCATTTCCCATATTCTAACAGCGGTTAAGCTAGAGATATTTAAACATAAAATTTCAAATTATATTCTTTCTAAGTTCTAACCTTCTCAAAGAACCTACTATAATTAAAACGTATAAAGTAACTGTAAATTTCAATTCTAATACTTTCGAGATTTAACCCTCTTAAAATATCCAATAAAATTATAAAACTAATATAACTACTACTACAAACTAGTATATTCTCTCTGTGATTTTTCACACTCAAGAAGAAAGAATATATAAAATCAACTTTCAACAAGACAAGAGTAATAGATATTGTATCTAAGGATAGTTTAGTCATTCTTATGTACATGTAAAATACTATAAATATCTCTCCATGTACTACGATAGAGATTATTGTGAAATACATATTGTTACATGGTATCAGAAGTCTAGGTCATCTCTACGTTGATTATTCCTCTCTCTCATCGAATTATGGTTTCCTCTTCCTCTACTGAATCAACACCTTCTCCACCTACCTCTATGGCAGAGGCTTCTTCCCTTTTCCCATCATATCATTCTGTTATTTCCGTCTCGAACATTAAGAATCTTGTTCCAACGGTTCTTGATTACACAAATTATATGTTATGGAGAGAACTTTTCTTGCCTGTCTTCAAGGGTCATGGTGTCTATGGCTTTATTAATGGAAGTATCCCTCGTCCCGAGCCTTCTATTTCTCGTAATAATGGCACCTCTGCACCTAATCCTGCTTTCGACCAATGGGTTCAACTAGACTCTATTGTTCTCTCATGGATTCAGGCAACTATTTCTCCAGAGATTCTCCAGCCTATAATCAAGCCACACCATACTCTCACTGCTAGGGATGCTTGGCTTCAAATTGAGCGTCTCTTTCGTGACCAAGTCAGTTCCTGAACTCTTCAACTCAAGGTCCAGTTTCCCAATCTTAATAAAGGTGATCTTTCAATAAATGAATATGTTCATCATCTCAAGTCCATTGCTGATGTGTTAACATCCATTGGTAATCCCGTATCTGATTCGGATCTCGTTTTACAAATACTTTCTGGTCTACCTTCTGAATACATGTCTGTAATCACGTCTAGCTCTACTCGTATCCCACTTCCCACCTTTGTTGAAACCAAATCCCTTCTTTTTCTTCATGAAGCTCAGTTGAGTAGTATCTCCCGTCCATCTACTGATAATTCTACTACTGCTTTTGTGGCTACGCAATAGTCTTTTTCCTCTACTGGTCGTGGATGTGGTAGGCACAACAATGGCGGCCGAAATTTTAATGGTGGGCGTAGTAGAGGTCGACACAATCCAGGATTCTCAAAATCCTTTAACGTTGCCCCTCAACAATTTTCTGCTCGCCCCCGTCTTCCCTCTATATTAGGCCCTTCGCCCTTTTACAGTCAAGCTCCGTTATTTCCCTCTTCAACCACTCATGGAATACTTTCTTGTCAGCTTTGCTATCAGCCCTACCATACTGCACGTGACTGCCCATCATTGGGTTCAAAAGCTTTTGTCTCGGATGTTCACTCTATTCTTTTCTCGTCTCATGCTTCGCCTGGTGATGCCTCTTGGTTTGTCAATAGTGGCGCTTCTTCTCATATGACCCCAAATACATCCAGCTTATAATCCATTCATCCATATAATGGCTCCGATCATGTAACTGTGGGTAATGGTACTCAACTTCCTATCTCCTATACAGGGCATGGTACACTTTCTACTCCTTATTCCGTCTTTTCTCTTAAGGATATTTTAATTGTTCCTCACCTTTCTGCTAATTTACTAAGTGTTCGTAAATTTGTCTCAGATAATATTTGTTCTATTAAATTTGATCCTTTTGGTTTGTCTATTAAGGAATTCTCGACGAAGAGGCTCCTTCATCGTTGCAATAGCTCTGGACCTCTTTATACTCTCTCTTCGCCTTTCGGTGGTCTAGTTGATTCATCTCACTCTGCTCTTGCCAGTGTTCGCGTCTCTCCAAACCTTTGGCATCGTAGGCTAAGACATCTAAGCTCGGCAATTTTAGCTAGATTAGTTAGGATTAATAACTTGCCTTGTTCTTCATTACAAGGCTTAGACAATTTATGTAATGCTTGTCAACTTGTCAAACATAAGTTACCATTTATGGATTCGTGTTCCTTTTCTAAATCTCCTTTTGAATTAATCCATAGTGATATTTGGACTTCTCCAGTTCCTTCATTTTCTGGTTTTAGATATTATATTTTGTTTCATGATGATTTCACTAAGTTTTCTTGGGTTTTTCCTATAAAGTGTAAATCTGAGGCTTTCACTATGTTCAAGCAGTTTTATGCATATGCATTAACTCAGTTTTCTATAAAAATTAAAGCTCTCCAGTGTGATGGGGCTTCTAAGTTTGTTAAGCTTTAGGAATTTCGTTCCTTTCTTAATAAACAACGGTGTTTTGCTTCGCATTTCATGCCCTTATACTCACCAACAAAATGGTAAACCCGAACGCATTCATCGTACAATTTTAAATATGGTTCGTTCTTTATTATTTTAGTCCTCTCTTCCATCTCAATTTTGGGTTGAAGCTCTTAACACTATTGTCCATCTCTTAAATATTATTCCTTCCTCTAAACTTAATTTTAAGACCCCATATGAAGTTCTTTTTAGCAAGCCTGCCACATACCATCACTTACGTATCTTTGGTTGTTCGTGCTATCCTAATTTACGTGATTGTTCATCACATAAGTTGAGTCCTAGATCCAAACATTGTATCTTTCTTGGTTATCCCTCTAATTATAAAGGATATAGGTGTTTTAATCCTTTAAGTAATAAGGTATATATCTCTAGACATGTTATTTTCAATGAGGACTCTTTTCCTTATCCTCATCTTCTCTCTTTATCTTCACCTAATTCTGGTTCAAGAAGTCCTCATTTTAAGCTTCCTAGTGTACTAGAGTTTTACCCTTATCCCTCACGTCATTTTAAAGCAACAGACGCTTTTCCAATTTCAACTACCACTCCTAATTCAATACACCAACTTGCTACTACTTCTAATGCATCTTTTATTTTTTCTCCACATCCTACTGGTCACGTAAGGAGAAACCTGTTGCAAGAAAATAATCTTACTCCAATGTTGACTCAATCTCCTCCTCTATCTCTACAGTCTCCATTACGTACTCAATTGCATCCAAATCAAATACTTTCTAGAAATTTACCTTTATCTCCTCAATCCTCGTCACATTCTAATATTTCCTTATCTATTTCACCTTCTTCTGCGCAACCAATTGTTGATGTTGCTCAGCCTTCTGTACCAGCAGGACAACTCATCTCTATCTCAAATAATTTTCCTTATACCCTACAGACACAAGCTTGTGGTGAAATCGACCTTCCACCTACTGATCATTCCTCCAACAATAAAATGCATCACATGATTACCCGTCAACAAACCGGTTCTCTTAAGCCTCATATTATTCCGTCATTGCTTTCTCATACCTCTTTTCTTCCTTCTGAACCTTCATCCTTTACTGAAGCCTCTAAGTGTCCTCATTGGAGACGTGTAATGGCAGACGAGTATAATTCCCTTATGGCTAACCACACATGGGATTTAGTTTCCCGCCCTTCTGATGCTAATGTTATTGGTTGCCGTTGGGTGTAAAGAGTTAAACAAAAATCAGATGGTTCTCTTGAGCGTCTTAAAGCTCGTCTTGTGGCTCAGGGTTACAATCAACAACAAGGACTAGACTATGATCCAACGTTTAGTCCTGTGGTAAAACCAGTCACCATTCGTACGGTTCTTGCTCTTGCTGCATCTAAACGATGGCCTGTTCATCAATTAGACGTTAAGAATGCTTTATTGCATGGCAATCTTTATGAACTGGTATATATGAAGTAGCCTAGTGGCTTTTTTCATCCACAATTTCCTCATCATGTTTGTCGATTGAACAAAGCTCTTTATGGCTTAAAGCAAGCCCCTAAGGCGTGGTTTCAACGGTTCACTTCTTTTATTCTAACTCATGGTTTTCATAATAGCTCCTCTGATTCCTCTCTCTTTATTTACAAACAAAATTCAGACTTTTCTATTCTTCTTCTTTATGTTGATGATATCCTTCTTGCTGCCTCCTCCACTTCATTGATTCAATCTTTAATTCGAACTCTCAAATCTGAATTTTTGATGAATGATTTGGGGTTAGTTAACTTTTTCCTTGGTATTTCTGTTAGTGCTCGCGATGGTGACTATTTTCTTTGTCAGTCAAAATATATTAAGGACCTTCTTATTCGTTCTAATTTACTATCGTCAAAGCCAGTTTCTACACCTATTTCTCTCAAATTATCTCTACATTCAAATGACTCTCCTTTATTTTCTGATCCAACTCTTTATAGGAGTCTTGTTGGTGGTCTTCAATACCTAACGTTCACTCGCCCCGACATTGCTTTCACAGTTAATCAAGTTTCTCAGTTTATGCGTTCTCCCTTGGATATTCACTATACTGCAGTAAAACAAATTTTACGCTACTTGCAAGGAACTTCGAATCATGGGTTATTTATTGCTGGTGGTTCTCTTGGCAGTTTGTTGCTAGAGATATATCATTTCATAATATTTTACTATTAACAAATAAATTTGATCCAAAAAATTAATCAATCAATCGATCATTTGACCAAATCATCCGAATCAAAAGTCGAAGCCGAGCCGAGCGAGCGATACGACGGGGTGAGGCTTGCCTTCTTCTCAACTCTTTAAGAGCTAGAAGAAGAACAATTGCTTATATACCCATAAAAACCTCTTCCTCTTCCAATATGGGACAATGACTCTTTGCGAAGGGGGAAAACTTAAAATTTCACTTAAAAATTTCATTTCCCTCAATTTCCCATCCACCCCATTTTAAGCATTAATATCTTAAAAACCCAAAAATCCCCCACATGAATGGGGAATGACTATATCACGGAAGTATGCATGAAAAACTGTATGATTTGTAAGCAAGGATTAATTGAATCTGGATAAGTAGGTTTCCGTTTGAACTTTCCGCAGTGAACTTATATCGGATATACTCGATCACTCGGTAGATTTGATATCTCTGAACCGCCGAACTTTGGTGTATACCTAGATAACCATAAGTCACACAACTAACCATTAACCATCTTTAGTTCTCATTGTTGTGTTCGTTTCAGCCATGAACACCGCCTGGTTTCATAAGTGCGTAGAGAATTGGCGTTACAAAGTTCTCCTTGAAGCAGCTAATACTTCACACTTACATAGGTGATTCCTAAACGTGTCATCTCGTAGATACACTATTTGATATTCCCCATATCAAATTTAGAAATCATTAAAATGCCTTAAAGCTTTATCCTTGGTACTGAACATTGTCACATCACGAGAATGGACCAAAAGTATAGTTGACAATGTTAAACTGTCATTAATGACTTTGTTTGATCTCCTTGAACCTAGATCTTGGGATATCGAGTCTTCTAGGTAGAGTTACCGCCACTATAACTTGTTCTCGGCCACAGTCCCATTTTCCTTGATGATTTCTCAACTACCTCTCTAGTTAGCCCTTTTGTAAGTAGATCTGATACATTATCACTTGACTTTACATAATCAATCGTGATAATTCCTCTAGAGAGTAATTGCCTAATGGTTTTATGTCTTCATCGTATATGATGGGATTTACCTGTCATGCCTCGTTTTTACACACCTGAGGGGGTATACAAGGGAGTTTTTCTAATTAAAGTGACATTATTCAAAATGAGATTATTTTACTTAATTTTTTAGAGTCACCGCTTGGAATAGTTTATTATGTTGCCCAAGTCACCGGTTTATTTTAAAATCCCAAATCGAGGAAATTTTGATTTTTATTTAAAAGTCTGCTAATCAGAAATTCTAGATAAGGAATTCTGTTAACCCAGGAGAAGGTGTTAGGCATTCTCGGGTTCGTGGTTCGAACACGGTCGCTTAAACTATTAAAATTGACCTAATTATCTGATTTATTACATGTTGTAAAACTATTGTGCCTTTTTTTAGCTTTATAACCGCTTTTTAATTATTTTAAATCACTTTTAGGATTTATAAATTTATTTTTTTATGAACAAGTTACGATTGTTGAACACTTATTTGTTTTGGAACACGCCTCTAATCACGCTACATGAAATGCACCCGCGATTCGCGACATATTTTATTAAACATTATTGAAGATTAAAATTGGGTCACATGAAATGTACACCCGGATTTTAGTAGTTAAAAATCACTACGTCTCGTGAACCTGACCAGTAGTTATGATGAATTATTTATAATGCGCCCAAAGCAGCTACGAAGATTAAATTTTCGATAACAACATTTGTGAGAGCCATGGATGATTTAATTTATTTGTGGCACACCTCAAACTTTTTTCTATAAGTGTTAGTTCCTTAATCTAATCTTATGAGGGCTATGGATTATAAATTTTGCTTGGCATAGCACGCCTTAAATTATTTCAAAGCATTTTATTATTCGAAGTTGTTGTGATCGGGTTACATAAAATGCACCCCCGAATTCGGAAATTAGGTATCAAGACTATACCATGGGAACCGTACCTATAGTCACGATGGTTTATTAATTGCGCCTAAAGCAAGCTATGACATTCATGAATTATTTATTTTCTAAAGTTTGGGATTCTCAATGACAGTCCGAGGCTTATTGGGCTCAGATAGTAAGACACTAGTAGACCATTACCCCTGCAGATAATTTATAGCAGTTGCGCCCAACTTTTATACCTCTCTGCCCGTGAAAAAATGGAAGGAAAAAAAAGCTGCACAATAGTTCATTAGATGATTCAGATCTTATGTAAGTTCTGATGGTCGAGATCCCTTTTATTGGGTAATTCATGAATAGGGAACAGACCCATAAGCAATAAATGCAAAATCTGAAATTGACATCCAATAGAAAACCTAAGCAAATTTTAAGAGAAATATCCAAACAAGTAAACCCCCAAAATCATTCCCTGTTACTCCCTCCATCCCAGAACACAATTATTCCGCAATTCCCAGATGCTAATAGCGGTTAAGCTAGAGAGATTTAAACACAAAATTTCAAATTATATTATTTCTAAGTTCTAACCTTCTCAAAGAACCTACTATAATTAAATCGTATAAAGTAACTGTAAATTTCAATTCTAATACTTTTAAGATTTAACCCTTTTAAAATACCCAATAAAATTAGAAAACTAATATAACTACTACTACAAACTAGTATATGCTCTTTGTGATTTTTCGCACTCAAGAAAAAAGAAAATATAAAATCAACTTTCAACAAGACAAGAGAATGATACATGCGAAGCATTATAAACGCTTAATTAATCCCCCCAAAAATTAATAGTAGCTAATTATGGAGCTCCTCAAAATAAAATTCAAGCTTAGTAATCTACAAGGATCAAAATTACTAGTAGAGCTAAACACACGTAACCACAACGATTATGAAAATAAAAAATAAAAAAAAATTGAAAATTAGTCAAAATATTGAGACACCATTTATATAAAAAAGTGATTACAGCAGATTCGGAAAAAAGTACCTAATAGGCGAGAAATAGAAATAAAATAGCCGAATGGAGGCAAAGACAAATACCATTGGAGCTGAACCACATTAAACCAACAGCAACAAACAGAACTTAAGCCAAAATCACATTTGGAAACCCCCAAAGCATGGATATGTGCAGCTCTGATAATCTTTTTTTTTTCTAATCTTTTCTTGTTTTCTTTTGTTTTTGTCTTGAAATCTTTGAATGTTTTCGATCTCCTTCTTTTTTTGATTTTTTCTTTCAGGAAAAGGAGGATGGCGCTGTTTTTTTTTTTGAGCTGATAGAGAGAGGAGAGGGGTCTGTTGAATGAGATGATGATGGAATGGAGAAGAAAACAAAAGCTGCGCTGGGTTTTCTGATTCTGAGAGGGTCCGGTTTTTCTATCTCCTTTTATCCAAGAATAACGCCGTTTGTTGAAGGGAATTAGGAATTTGATGTGTGTTTTTTCTCTTAGCTCTAATACGTTTTTATACGTAGGAGGTAGGGTAAAGATAATGGGTATTTGAGTAGTGATATTGGAATTGGGTTGGGGTTTAAAATTAATTTGGGCCTTTAGGAATTGACACAATTTTAAAAGAAACAAGACCAAAAATATGTTCTTCCTATTTTCCTTTTCTTTGTTTTTTCCCTTTTTTTTAAACAATTAAAATCCTAAATCAATCTATTATAATTCTTTATTTATTTTTAACATTAAAAAAACTAATTAACTTAAAACTAAGAAAAAAATGCTATTTTTAACGGCTAAAATCCAAGTATGTAAAAATGACAAATTTTTGTGATTTTTTGCTTAATAAAATTAATTCCTACATGCAAACAGATCCTAAGATGGCATGAAATTAAAATGTGACAATTGTTTGATTTTTCTATGATTTTAAAATATTAAAAATGCATAAAATGCAATTAAATAAAGAAAAACTCCTAAAAATCAATTAAAATTATTTTTGATCAATTTTTAGGAGTTATTTTCATGTAGGGCAAAATTAGGTGTTCATAGCTACCCTTCTTTGCTCGGAAACATGAAGAATTTTTGGGCAAAGATAAAGTGAGTAATTACGAGCAATTTTTGCCCGTTTGAGACTCCATTTGGAAGCATTTTGAAAAAGTTTGACCGAACCTTGCTTCAGAGGTTGCCTACATATCCTTGGCCATAAAGCAATCAGATCGGTATAGTTTTGGAAATTTTAGTAGCTGGGACTACCGAATAGCTGTGATTTCACTGCTGTTGCTGCTATTTCTGCTTGTTGAGCTCCTTATTACACCAAAATTAAAAATAAAAAGCTAAACTAGCAAAGCCTATCAACTACGAGTTATAATATTCCTATCTATAAATCTTCTTAAGCTTGATTTTGAGTCTTGGCTGGTTCTTCCTACAGGCTCTGATCTGAATCTTGATGCTTGTTAATTGCAACCGCTGGTTCATTCTTCTTCAGCTTTTTGGATCAAGGCGAGATATGCAAAGCTTGCGACTTCAGTCATATCATTGAGCAGTCCGTATCTTTTCTCTACTTCGATACTTAGAGTTTACTTCTTTTCTTGTTTTTCTTTTCTTTTATTTGGATTTAGACTCCTTTTTTTGGTGTTCTCAATCTTGTGCCTCACAGTGGAAACCTGTTCAGGCACCAAAGCAAACAGATGAACGCAATTTTTTTGCTCCAATTTTCACTAGGAAAATATTTGAAAGCAAATAAAATAAGGATTGTGTATCCTTGGAAAAAAGAGATTAGGGAGTGCAGCCCTATATCTATACTAAAATCAACTAGGAAGTGGAAACCCTATGTTGGAAAAACGATAAGGAAGTGGATACCCTATGTCTAAAAAAAAATCAACTAGGGAGTGAAGACCCTATCTCTAAGATAAAATTAACTAGGGAGTGGAGACCCTATGTTGAAAAGGCGACTAGGGAGTGGAGACCCTATGTCTAAAATAAACTCAACTAGGGAGTGGAGACCCTATGTTGGAAAAGCGACTAGGGAGTGGAGACCCTATGTCTTAAAATAAACTCAACTAGGGAGTGGAGACCCTATGTTGGAAAAGCGACTAGGGAGTGGAGACCTTATGTTGGAAAGGCGACTAGGGATTGGAGACCCTATGTCTAAAATAAACTCAACTAGGGAGTCGAGACCCTATGTTGGAAAGGCGACTAGGGAGTGAAGACCCTATATCTAAAATAAACTCAACTAGGGAGTGGAGATCCTATGTTGGAAATATGACTAGGGAGTGGAGATCCTATGTCTAAAATAAAATCAACTAGAGAGTGGAGACCTATGTTGGAAAAGCAACTAGCGAGTGGAGACCCTATGTCCAAATAAAATCAACAAGTGAGTGGAGACTCTATGTTGGAATGGCGACGGGGGAGTAGAGACCCTATGTCTAAAATAAACTCAACTAGGGAGTGGCGACCCTATGTTGGAAAGGCGACTAAGGAGTGAAGACCCTATGTCTAAAATAGACTCAACTAGGGAATTGAGACCCTATGTTGAAAAAGCGACTATGGAGTGGAGACCCTATGTCTAAAATAAAATCAACTAGGGAGTGGAGAACCTATGTTGGAAAAACTTAACTAGAGATTGGGGACCCTAGGCTACCATGATTTTGAATTTTCTTCTTCTTCTTTTTTTTTTATTATTTATTTCTTGGAATGTGAATGTGGGAAAGAGTTTTGGAAGGGACTTCCCTTTTGTTTTTGGATTGTTGATGCAAAGCTGTTTCTAGCCCTTGCGCAGTTTCTTTTGGTGGCACCTACTTCTTGCAAGGTTTCTTTGGATTGCATATGTTTCATATTTTCAAACAAAGAACAATTTTTAATTTGAAATGGTAGTTGGTTTTGTGGTCTTGATTGTTTTGATTACTTGATCTCGGCCCTTTCAACTGCAACTGGTTGCTTCCTGAATACCGATTGCATTTCTGACTCTGGAGAAACTCTGGCTTTTCCGGACTTTGTCATGATGATTAGTTAGTGGAACTCAATCCTTTTGACTTTATCTTGCCTTCGTAGGTCTTTTCCTTCTGATTTCTCTTTTTTTTCTATTTTTTTTTCTTTTTTTGTCTTTTCTTCGGAGCATTAAGGAACTTTTGGCTCCTCGAACTTTGCTGCAACGGTTAGTCGCGTGGAACTTAACTTTTTCCAACTTTATTCTGCCTTCGTAGGCCTTTTTTCCGCCTTCTTTCTTCCAACTTTAATTTCAGAGCATTTGGAGTATCTTGGCTTTTTCAAATCTTTGCCAAGATGGTTAGCCACGTGGGACTCAATCTTTTCAACTTCCAAGAGTTTTCAATTTCTAATCATCAGCCACCATGGCCGGCCAAAGTCGACTTGATCAAGGCTGGGTGCCTTATTGCACATTACCTCGTGTCAAATGAGAACCCTGTAAATCAGTCTTGCCAACCCTTCTTTGTTTTAGTTTCGGAATAGAGTTGGGCCGAAAGGGATTCAAAGAAAAGCAAACAATAGAATGGACAATGAATTTAAACAAAAGGTATCCCTTTCAGGGAAATAACAGAATGACTTATCTGGAGTTCATGCGGACTTCAATGAACATGACATGCCTTTTGGACTAGATGCTTGATCAATGCAAACCGTCCGACTCTCAGAAATTCATCATAACTTTTGTCTCTAAACCGAGAAACCTTGCCTAGGAATGTGTCAATGCCAGTGACTGAAGATCCTTTTTTTTTCTTTTTTTTATCAATGGTGCCATATGCGGGTTTTCACGAGCCGAACTCTCTTATTTCTTTTCTCACCATCGCCTTGTAGTGCTCTTGCGAGTTTTCACCAACAAGACTCTCTCATTTTAATTTCTCTACTTATTGTCGCCTCAGGTGCCCGTGCGGGTTTTCATCAATAAGACTCTCTAATTTTATTTTTTCACTTTGATTAAATCAGATCCAGGTAGTTGTATTCTCCGATCCTTGATGATTTTCACTGATTGATTGGAAGGACTTAAAAGGATTTGGATAAAAATGATTTGGACTGAATTACAACTTTGGAACTATTCAGGCGGGATCATCGCCGAACCATTATAACATCTGCCAGTTTCACTTTTGGGGGAATTTGAATTTTTAATTTGGTGTGACTGAACCCTAGCGAGAGGCTGCCTACGTATCCTTTTGGAATCAAGTCGAACGTAGTTCAGGGAATTCTATTTTTGATTTTATTTTATTTTTTTCTTTTTTGTTTTGTTTTCTCTTTATTTTTCCTTTCCTTTTCCTTTTTTTTATTTTTCATTTCATTTTATTTTTGCCCTTTTCTCCCTCTTTTTTTGTAATTTTTTTCTTTTTCTTTTTTCATTTTATTTTTCAATAATAATTTCAGGTTCTAAAGAGGGTAATCAAAGGATGAAATTCGGCTCAAAGGGTTTGCAAAGGATTGATAGTTTTTGGGTTGCGAGAATGAAAGACTTCGTCGTCTCAACCGAAGAATATTAGAACTACATGGAGTATCCAACATAGTACGTTTAGAATGCATTTGTATTAAAAATTATTTCAGGGACATTTCCTTCGATGTGTCCCAAGTACAACACACTCTTTTGGCAGTACTCTTGTTGCAATATATAGACCTTTCCAATCCGGGAACCAATTTTTCTTCAGTTGTTCCAACTCTTTATTTTATTTCCTTAAACTTTATCTTCATTGCGATCTAATTCTCATTTCATTATTTCGAGGTCTGACAGCTTTCAGGATCTAGGCATGAAGTTCGCAAGCATGTCATGTTATTGAAATCTGTGTTTAACAGAACTATAAAGAGAATAAGAAAGAAAAAAGACAAGATTAGGAAAAGAGACATTCCTGGACAATGAAATATTAATTTCATTTGATTTTTGATTTTTGAATTTTTTTTTCAATTTTTGAAGATAGAAGGGTTTACATTAGAAAGTAAGACAATAAGGTAAAATATTCGGATCACACTTGAGATAATTCGGACGCAGAAAGGATAGCAAAACTGGCTACTAAGATTCCCGTCTGATGGGGAACTTTCATGCTTGACGACCATTTTTTCGCTTTTATTCTGTCTCGGCAATGGCTGCACCGACATTCAGTGCCGAATTAAATTCCTCAGCTTCACAAATCATTCTGACTATTGGCCCGATATTGTGGGAAGAAAATAGATTGTTCATCACATTATGAGCTTCTTCATCCCGAGACAACAGCTTCACACCTCCTCTTTACACACCCGAGTGGGTATACAAGTGAGTTTTTCCAATTAAAGTGACATTATTCGAAATGAGATTATTTTACTTAATTGTTCAGAGTCGCCACTTAGAATAGTTTATTTGGTGTCCCGAGTCATCGGTTTATTTTAAAATCATAAATCGAGGAAATTTTGATTTTTATTTAAAAGTCTGCAAATCAAAAATTCTAGATAAGAAATTCTGTTAACCTGGGAGAAGGTGTTAGGCATTTTTGGGTTCCGTGGTTCGAATACAATCACTTAAACTATTAATATTGTCCCAATTATCTTATTAATTAAATGTTTTAAAATTATTGTGCCTTTTTTAGCTTTATAACCGCCTTTTAATTATTTTAAACCGCTTTTAGGATTTATGAATTTTTTTTAACAAGTTACGATTGTCCTACACTTGTTTGTTTTGGAGCACGCCGCAAACTACGCTACATAAAATGCACCCGCGATTCGCAACATGTTTTATTAAATATTGTTGAAGATTGAAATTGGATCACATGAAATGTACACTCGAATTTTAGTAGTTAAAAATTACAACTACGTCACGGGAACCGTACCCGTAGATATGATGAATTATTTAAATAACGTGCCCAAAGCAACTACCAAGATTCAATTTTCGATAGCTACATTTGTGAGGTCCATGGATGATTTATTTTATTTTTGGCACACTTCAAACCTTTTTCTATAAGTGTTAGTTCCTGAATTGTGACGACCCAACCCATTGTCATGTGAGTTACCGCCCCATTTCCCCCATATTATGTTGCTCTATATTTCAATATCAGTAATTGAATAGGTCGGATAGAATTGAATTGGTTTTAGTTGGAAATGAGGCACTTAGCCTCTTAGAAGGAAGCTTGTTTTGGAAAAGTCAACCGGAAGTGACTATATAGTTAAAAGTCTTGGATGTGAATTTTGGTGGTTCTTTTAGCTTCGGGGGATAATTTGTGACTTAGGAGTGCGATCGGAATTGAATTTGGAGGTCCGGTGTAGAATTAGGCTTGAATTGGTGAAGTTTGAATTTTGCTGAATTCCGGTTGATAGGTGAGATTTTGATCTGAGGCTCGGAATGGAATTCTGAGAGTTGCAGCAGCTCCGTTAGGTGATTTTGGATATGTCTGCAAATTTTCAGGTCATTCGGACATCGTTTGGTCGGGTTTTTGATTGAATATGCAATTCGGAATTTTTTTAAGAAATTTAGGCTTTGATTTGATCATAATTGAGGATTTTGATGTTAACGTTAGCATTTTGATGATTCGAGCAAGTTTGAATGAAGTATTAGATCATGTCTGTGCTTTTGGTTGAGGTCCCGGGGGCCTCAGAGTGGATTCGGGTGGTTGAACGAGAGAATTTGAAGTTGAAAGTTTTGCTGATTTTGTTGCAGCAGGTATTTCCGCATATGCGGAAGGGAGACCGCAGATGCGGCTTCGCGGAAGTGGAAGAAGCTCCGCAGGTGCGAAAAGGTGAGGGTTCAGCAATTTTCGCATAAGCGGAAGTCTTGACCGCAGGAGCGGTAACTGCAGAAGCGGTTGTGTGGACGCAGAAGCAGATAGTTGCCTCAAGTGAAAGGTCCGCAAAAGCGGACATTAACCACGTGTGCAAAAGGCTGGATGCCTTTTTGCACATTAGCTCATGTCAAATGAGAACCCTGTAAATCAGTCTTGCCATCCCTTCTTTGTCTTAGTTTCGGAATAGAGTTGGACCGAAAGGGATTCAAAGAAAAACAAACAATAGAATGGGCAATGAATTTAAACAAAAGGTATCCCTTTTGGGGAAAGAACAGAAGGAATTATCTGGAGTATATGCGGACTTCAATGAACATGAAATGCCTTTTGGACTAGATGCCTGATCATTGCAAACCGTCCGACTCTCAGAAATTCATCATAAATTTTGTCTCGAAATCGAGAAACCTTGCCTAGGACTGTGTCAATGCCAGTGACTGAAGATCCTCTTTTTTTTTCTTTTTTTTTATCAATGGTTCCATATGCAGGTTTTCACGAGCTAAACTCTCTTATTTCTCTTCTCACCATCGCCTTGTAGTGCTCTTGCGAGTTTTCACCAACAAGACTCTCTCATTTTAGTTTCTCTACTTATTGTCGCCTCACGGTGCCCGTGTGGGTTTTCACCAATAAGACTCTCATTTTATTTTTTCACTTTGATTAAATCAGATCCTGGTAGTTGTATTCTCCGATCCTTGACGATTTTCACTGATTGATCAGAAGGACTTAAAAGGATTTGGATAAAAATGATTTGGACTGAATTATAACTTTGGAACTATTCAGGCCGGATCATCGCCGAACCATTATAACATCTGCCAGTTTTACTTTTGGAGGAATTTGAATTTTTATTTTGGTGTGACTGAACCCCAGCGAGAGGCTACCTACGTATCCTTTCGGAATCAAGTCGAACGTAGTTCAGGGAACTCTGTTTTTGATTTTCTTTTATTTTTTTCTGTTTTGTTTTGTTTTCTCTTTATTTTTCCTTTCCTTTTCCTTTTTTTTTCATTTCGTTTTATTTTTGCCCTTTTTTCCCCTCTTTTTTTGTACTTTTTTTTCTTTTTCTTTTTTCATTTCATTTTTCAATAATACTTTCAGGTTCTAAAGAGGATAATCAAAGGATGGAGTGTTTGGGTTGCGAGAATGAAAGCCTTCGTCATCCCAACCGAAGAATATTAGAGCTATATGAAATACCCAACATAGTACGTTTTGACAACATTTGTATTAAAAATTATTTCAGGGATATTTCCTTCGATGTGTCCCAAGTACAACACACTCTTTTGGCAGTACTCTTATTGCAATATATGGACCTTTCCAATCCGGAAATTAATTTTTCTTCAGTTGATCCAACTCTTTGTTTTATTTCCTTAAACTTTATCTTCATTGCGATCTAATTCTCATTTCATTACTTCGAGGTCTGACAGCTTTCAGGATCTAGGCATGAAGTTTGCAAACATGTCATGTTATTGAAATCTGCATTTAACAGAACTATAAAGAGAATAAGAAAGAAAAAAGACAAGATTAAGAAAAGAGACATTCCTGGACAATGAAATATTAATTTCATTTGATTTTTGATTTTTTAATTTTTTTTTTCAATTTTTGAAGATAGAAGGGTTTACATTAGAAAGTAAGACAATAAGGTAAAATATCCAGATCACACCTTGAGATAATTTGGACGCAGAAAGGATAGCAAGACTGGCAACTAAGACTCCCGTCTGATGGGGAACTTTCATGCTTGGCGACCATTTTTTGGCTTTTATTCTGTCTCGGCAATGACTGCACCGGCCTTCAGTGCCGGATCAAATTCCTCATCTTCACAAATCATTCTGACTATTGACCCGATATTGTGGGAAGACAACAGATTATTCATCACATTATGAGCTTCTTCATTCCGAGACAACAGCTTCACACCTCCTTTTTACACACCCGAGGGGTATACAAGTGAGTTTTTCCAATTAAAGTGACATTATTCAAAATGAGATTATTTTACTTAATTTTTCAGAGTCGCCACTTAGAATAGTTTATTTGGTGTCCCAAGTCACCGGTTTATTTTAAAATTACAAATCGAGGAAATTTTGATTTTTATTTAAAAGTTTGCGAATCAAAAATTCTAGATAAGGAATTCTGTTAACCTGGGAGAAGGTGTTAGGCATTTTCGGGTTCCATGGTTCGAATACGATCGCTTAAACTATTAATATTATCCTAATTATCTTATTAATTAAATATTTTAAAATGATTATGCCTTTTTTAGCTTTATAACCGCCTTTTAATTATTTTAAACCGTTTTTAGGATTTATTAATTTTTTTGAACAAGTTACGATTGTCGTACACTTGTTTGTTTTGGAGCACGCCGCAAACCATGCTATATAAAATGCACCCGCGATTCGCGATATATTTTTATTAAACATTGTTAAATATTGAAATTGGGTCACATGAAATATACACTCGAATTTTAGTAATTAAAAATCACAACTACGTCACGGAAACCGTTCCCGTAGATATGATGAATCATTTAAATAACGTGCCCAAAGCAACTACGAAGATTCAATTTTCGATATCTATATTTGTGAGGTCCATGGATGATTTATTTTATTTTTGGCACACTTCAAACCTTTTTCTATAAGTGTTAGTTCCTGAATATAATCTTACGAGGACCATGGATTATAAATTTTGCTTGGCATGGCACGCCTCAAATTATTTCAAAGCGTTTTATTATTCAAAGTTGTTGTGATCGGGTTACATAAAATGCATCCCCGAATTCGGGAATTAGATATCACGACTATACCACGGGAACCGTACCTATAGTCACAATGATTTATTAATTGCGCCTAAAGCAAGTTACACGTTCATTAATTATTTATTTTCTAATGTTTGGGATTCTTAATGACGGTCCGGGGCTTATTGGGCTCAGATAGTAAGACATTAGTGGACCATTACCCCTGCAGATAATTTATAGCAGTTGCGCCCAATTTTTATACCTCTCTGCCAGTGAAAAAAATGGAAGGAAAAAAAAGCTGCACAATAGTTCATTAGATGATTCAGATCTTATGTAAGTTCTGATGGTCGAGCTCCCTTTTATGGGGTAATTCATGAGTAGGGAACAGACCAATAAGCAATAAACGCAAAATCTGAAATTGACATCCAAATAGAAAACCTAAGCAAATTTTAAGAGAAATATCCAAACAAGTAAACCCCCAAAAGCATTCCCTGTTACTCCCTCCATCCCAATACACAATTATTTCGCAACTCCCATATGCTAATAGCAGTTAAGCTAGAGATATTTAAACACAAAATTTCAAATTATATTCTTTCTAAGTTCTAACCTTCTCAAAGAACCTACTATAATTAAAACGTATAAAGTAACTGTAAATTTCAATTCTAATACTTTTGAGATTTAACCCTCTTAAAATATCCAATAAAATTAGAAAACTAATATAACTACTACTACAAAGTACAAACTAGTATATTCTCTCTGTGATTTTTTGCACTCAAGACGAAAGAATATATAAAATCAACTTTCAACAAGACAAGAGAATGATATACGCAGAGTATTATAAATGATTTATTAAGCCCCAAAAAAATTAATAGCAGCTAATTATGTAGCTCCTCAAAAGAAAATTCAAGCTTAGCAATCTACAAGGATCAAAATTTCTAGTAGAGCTAAACACACATATAACCAAAACGTTTAAAAAAAGACTTGAAACTTAGTCGAAATATTGAGACACAATTTATATATAAAAGTGATTACAGCAGATTCGGGAAAATAAGGTACCTAATAGGCAAGAAATGGAAATAAAACAGCCGAATAGAGGCAAAGACAAACACCATTGGAGCTTAGCCACATTAAACCAACAACAACAAACAGAACTCAAGACAAAATCACATTTGGAAACCTCCAAAGCATGGATATGAGCATCGTTGCTAATGTTCTTCTTCTTCTTCTTCTTTTTAATCTTTTCTTGTTTTCGTCTTGAAATCTTTGTATGTTTTCGATCTCATTCTTTTTTCAATTTGTTTTCAGAAAAAGGAGGGGAGGCGCTGTTTTTTTTTGAGCTGATAGAGAGAGGAGGAGGGGTCTGCTGAATGAGATGATGATGGAATTGAGAAGAAAAGAAAAGTTGCACTAGGTTTTTTGATTATGGGAGAGTCCGATTTTTCTATCTCCTTTTCTCCAAGAATACCGCCATTTGGTGAAGGAAATTGGGAATCTGATGTGTGTTTTTTCTCTTAGCTCTATTGTGTTTTTATACGTAGGAGGTCGGGTAAAGGGTAATCGGTATTTTGGCTAGTGGTATTGGAATTAGGTTGGGGTTTTAAATTAATTTGAGCCTTTAGGAATTGGCCCAATTTTAAAAGAAACAGGACCAAAAATATGTTCTTCCTATTCCTTTTCTTTGTCCCCCCCCTCCCTCTAATGAATTAAAATACTAAATCAATCTATTAAATTTTTTATTTATTTTTAACATTAAAACAACTAACTTAAAACTAAGAAAAAATGCTAATTTTAAAGGCTAAATCTAAATATGTAAAAATGACCATTTTTTATAATTTTTTACTTTATAAAATTAATTCCTACATTCAAACTGAGTCTAAAATGGCATGAAATTATAACGTGACCATTTTTATGATTTGTTTTATGATTTTAAAATATTAAAAATGCATGAAATGTAACTAAATAAAGAAAAACTCCTAAAAATTAATTAAAATTATTTTTGATCAATTTTTAGGAGTTATTTTCATGTAGGACAAAAATTAGGTGCTCACATTACCGTTATACATAATGTTCCCAACGCTTCCAATTGTCGCTTGACTATAGCAATGTATGCATATTGGTGCCAACGGTTTGGACCAAAATGGAATATCTTCCAAGAAATTCTGGAGCCATTCAGCTTCTTTACCAGCTTTTTCTAAGGCTATGAATTTAGTCTCCGTTGTAGTGCGAGCAATACAAGTTTGTCTGGACGACTTCCAAGATATCGCTCCTCCACCAATAATGAATACATATCCACTTATGGACTTGGAATCAGTTGATATAGTGTTGCATCACAGTATCCCTCAATGACCGCAGGATATTTACTGTAGTGCAAAGCAAAGTCCTAGGTATGTACTAAATACCCAAAAATCATTTCATGGCCATCTAATGAGATTGACCTGGATTGCTCGTATATCGACTCAATTTACTTATATAGCACAAGCTATATCTGGTCGTGTACCATTCATGATGTACATTAAGCAACCCAACACACGAGCATAATCCAATTGTGATATGCTTTGGCCTTTGTTCTTTGCTAATGCAAGATTCACGTCAATTGGAGTCTTTGCAACTTTAAAGCCCAAGTGCTTGAATTTTTCAAGTACTGTCTTAATATAATGAGATTGTGATAATGCCAGCCCTTGAGAAGTCTTGTAGATCTTAATTCCCAGAACTAAATCAGCAACTCCCAAGTCTTTCATATCAAACTTGTCATTTAGCATGCGCTTAGTCGCACTTATATTGGCAATGTCATTACTCATTATCAGCATATCATCCACATATAAGCAAACAATGACTATGTGATTTGGAATATTTTTAATGTACACACATTTATCACATTCATTCATTTTAACACCATTTGACAATATTGTTTGGTCAAATTCCGCATGTCATTATTTGGGTGCTTGTTTTAGTCCGGAAAAAGATTTAACAAGTCTACATACCTTCTTTTCTATACCTGGAATCACAAACCCTTGAGGTTGTTCCATATAAATTTTTACCTCTAACTATCCATTTAAGAAGGTTGTCTTAACATCTATTTGATGAATTTCAAGACCATAAACTGCAGCTAACGCTACTAACGTTCGTATGGACGTAATTCTTGTAACTGGAGAGTATGTATCGAAATAGTCAAGTCCCTCTCGTTGTCTATACCTTTTGACCACAAGTCTTGCCTTAATTTTATCAATAATGCCATCATCTTTCATTTTCCTCTTAAATATACATTTCGAACCCAACGGTTTATTTCCAGGAGGAAGATCAACCAATTTCCATGTATGGTTGTTCGGTATGAATTCTATTTCACTATTGACTGCCTCTTTCCAAAACATTGATTCCGAAGAAGACATAGCTTCTTTAAATGTTTGAGGCTCATTTTCTAATAAGAAAGTCACAAAATTTGGTCCACATGATGTAGACGTTCTTTGACGTTTACTGCATCTTGGATCCTCCTGGTTAAGTGTAATTTCTTTTGTTTCTTTCTGAGGTCATTTAGATCCTTCACCAATCGACTCATATTCCTTTTTATACGGATATATATTTTCAAAGAACTCAATATTATCTGATTCTATAACCATATTATTATGTCGGGATTTTTTGATTTATAAACTAGAAATCGATATGCTTTACTATTAGTAGCATATCCTATGAAAACACAATCAACGATTTTCGGTCCTATTTTTACCCTTTTGGGTTTAGGAACTTGCACTTTTTCTAAACACCCCCAAAATTTAAATAATTCAAGTTGGTCTTCCTTTCTTTTTATTTTTCATATGGAATGGATTGTGTTTTGCTATGGGGTACTCGATTTAGTATTCGGCTAGCCGTAAGAACGGCTTCCCCCCCACAAGTTCTGTGGCAAACCAGAACTTATCAATAATGGGTTCATCATCTCCTTTAATGAACGATTCTTTTTTTTTTCTGCAATCTCATTGGAGTAGATGTAAGGGGCCGTTGTTTGATGAATAATTCATATTCCAAAGATATTTGTTCAAAAGGATATTCATATTCACCACTCCTATCACTTCTTATCATTTTGAATTTGTTGTTAAGTTGCATTTCAACTTTATTTGTGTATTGCTTGAATGCATTTATTGCTTTATCTTTACTATTAAGTAAGTAAACATAGTAATATCGAGTACTATCGTCAATAAAAGTTATGAAATACTTCTTTCCACCGCAAGATGGTATTGTCTTCATATCGCAGATATCTGTGTGAATTAAGTCTAAAGGATCTGAATTCCTTTTAACTGACTTATAAGGATGTTTAACATATTTAGATTTCACATATATATGACATTTTGATATGTTGCATTCAAATTTATGCAATACTTCCAAATTAATTATTTTTCGCAAGGTTTTATAATTAACATGACCCAAATGTATGTGCCATAATTCATTTGACTCAAGTATGTAAGATGAAGCTGAAATTTTATTATTATTTTCAACAGCCATTACATTCAGCTTGAAAAGGCCACCAGTGAGGTAACCTTTTCCGACAAATATTTCATTCTTACTTATTACAACCTTATCGGAAACAAAAACATATTTAAAACCATTCTTAACAAGAAGTATAGCAGAGACTAAATTCTTCCTAATCTCGGGAATATGAAGGACATTGTTCAAACTCACCACTTTTCCGGAAGTCATTTTGAGAAATATCTGCCCATATCCTTCAATCTTAGCCTTTACAGCATTTTCCATAGAAAGCGTCTCATCGGGTCCAACAGGAGCATAAGTAGCAAAAAGCTTCTCTAACATCACATATATGGCGAGTGGCTCCGGAATCAATCCACCAATCTTTAGGATTACCCGCCAAGTTATTGTGACGACCCAAAGGGTCATCACATGTTTTCCTCATCTGTTTTGTGCTTCCGAGGCCTTGAAAACCTCATTTTCTATCGCCTCGATTTGCATGCGCAGTTCGGGCGCGTAGCCGGAAAGCTTTTATGTTGAAATATGTGGAATCTGTGAAACATTTGAAGAATTTTGATATTAATATGATTATAGTTGACTTTGGTCAATATTTTTGGTAAACGGACCCGGACCC